>OMOW01101398.1:0-10306 GCA_900312555.1 Lamprogrammus exutus
AATACTTTTTTGTCTTTCAGTACAATCTTCCCTTGAATACCATCTTTGGATCGTCTTTTTTTTTTTGATTTTTGCGAATTTTGTTTACATTTCAAAGATGTATTTCTGGAATGTCTTCCCATGCATATTTAATTTTACTAAATGTTGGATACAAATTAGATTTAAAAAATAAATAGTAAAAATCATGTTAGACTCAAAGCTGAATTACAACACAAATCAATGAGAAAAAAGTGAATTGAAAAAGCCTGGCAAACAAAGACGGGAAGAAAAATGATTTCTATGAGAAAATAAACTCATGGTACACACTGACACCTCTCTACCAGTGTCTCCACCTCCACCACCATTGTCTCAATGCTCTAATTAGACCGATAAACAACAGGCAGCACACTTCCTTCCACTGCTTAATGAGAAATTAAATCAATGCTGGATTTCACCAAATCCACAGATGCGGCTAAGTTTAAGAAAATGTGCTTCATGTAGTGTCACTACTTTTAGCTGTTACTTTAAGCACATCCTCACTTGTTGCTCATTAGGCTGATCAATGTAACAGCAACTGACTGAGGAGCCGAACAGGAAAGGAAGACTTTAAAGAATACACTGGTCATGCCTCATCACATAAAAAGTGAAATGAACAAAAACTCACATGTCGGATGGAGTGTTATACTTATAAGCATAATTAGTGTATTGATCCCCACAGGATGGGGGCACTAAGAATAGGGATCACAAAATGCCATGCACCAAGAGCTGGTAAGGGATTCAATGTCGAATGGTCAGACAGAAAAGACAGAAAAGTTGTGATTGGAGGTTTTCAGTTCATATTGCAGTTAGGAAGACACAGAGAGTCCAAGTCACTGATAGTCACTAGTTCACTCTGTGTAATGCTAAACTATTCAGTCAAGTTTGTCGTGCAGGAAAAACAGTAGACTACGTCAGACCCAAACAGTTTATCAGCAAAATGACGAAACACCCAGAAACTGGCTGAGCGCAGCAGCTGGGAAATGGTGCAAGTGACCAGCAGTGTAAGAGAATGAGAGCTAACAGCTTTTTTTACAGTTTATAAATGTCCTCATCATTTAGCTAACAATCTAATCTACATGTGATCATACAAGGAGGCAGAGGAGCTTTACACCTGCTGAAGCCCAGAATGAAATGCAACAATAAGATAGTTTGATTTTTAAGTATGATGCAGGTGGAGTCATAGACGTTCACAGGCCACATGCTGAGTCATCCATTTTCAAGTGATGTTTATAGCCCTATTGATTGATTGATGATAGAAAGCAACAAGATCAAGCTCATTCTCTGGCGGCTGTTAAAGGTGATATTGGTGAATGCAGAAAAAATGCAGAGAGTGGTGTAGAAATGGATAAGGCAGACTGAGGGGAAAGTGGGAACAAAAACATGACAGATGAATATTTAACAGTGTTAGAGGGAGTCAGTTTCATGTTCAAAAAGACCCACAAGGACACAGGCGTGTTTGTGGACACACACACTGGCTGGTGCTGATCCAACCTATGACCTTTCAGTTTTGGGATGGACCATCCAGCCACACTCGGGACAGAGAACAACAGGACATAGATGGACTACAGGCCTCTCTGTCTTCTCTGTTATCTGAGCGTCAGTGCAGCCTGGAAGGAACCATGGGAAAGAGCCAGGAAAAAGGTGGGACTATTGTCCAAGCATCCTGCTGGCCTGACTGACGCTCATTGTTTGGCCAGGGGTCTTTTTTTCTTCATATGATTTTTCTGGGAACATCCTCTCAGAGCATCCCACCTATGACATTACAGGACCAGCGCAATAAAAATCAAACAATTGTGAGAATCAGAGTCAAGAAATAAACATGGACCAAAGATTAATTCACAAAACCTTTGTACATGCACATTTTGTGTAGAAGGTTTGACTCATTGCTTACATTTATGGAAGATATGCTTTTTTATTTCATTTTAAATCATATGCAGATTGTTAAAAATGCACTTTTACTATCAACAGACATCTCCACCATTTAGTAAAGGATCATAATAATTCATTATTGGGTCAATAAAAAACATTATTGCTCTAAGTAAAAAATATTTTTTGCCATTGCATTGGCAAAATTAAAGGGCTAATGTGTTAATGATGAAAAAATAGTTCCACTATTCACTCTCAGTTAAAAGGTAACAGCCATTTTGTAATTATTATATGTATTAAGTAGTTAATTTATATTCTTAGCTAAAAACATTCAAGGCAATGTAAGAATTGTGAATTTGAATATTGTAATGCATTTGTTAATGGGACATAATGCATGCAAACATGCATTTGATTTTAGATCAGTGTAAACATATGTTATACACTAATCTACAGCAAATCAGATTTGAGTATCAAATACAACAAAGCCTCATTCATTGGACGTTGCTGAAAAAATATAGAGTTTATAGGGGAATATTGCTGAATGACAATTTTGAAATAAAAACTTGTTTTCTTGCTAATGTGCTCTGTATAAACCAATATTCACAACAGCCACTTAAATATGTCAGGTTTTAACTTTGCTGTTAATTACAGGAAGTGTTACACCTCAGCATGTGAAGAACGTACAGATTTCTGTGCCGGCCTCAAAAACTGAATTTACTGTATCTCGTCTCTTTTCGTGGATTTCACACAGATGAGCAGCTGCACAAGGAATGAAATTGAAAATAGGAAAAAGGTGATGAGGATGAAGATGAGTCAACTTTTCTACTTTTTCAAAAACATTGCACAACTCTTTAATTTACAGAAGGGATTGAAGGGAGGGGAGCAAAATCCGATGCGATTCGATGTTTTTAGTGACTGGCAGCTGGATGGAGATATAAAATGTTTTTGTCTTTAATGTAACAGCTCAGAGAAACATTCTGTGAGCGCACACAAAATCAGATGTCTATTCATTGTAAATAAGGCTGTGAATCACAATGACAACACAGATTAGAGACTCAGATGATAGACAAACATAAAAATGCTGCATGGCCAGTCCTGGATCATACGAATGACGCATACATAACAGATGAATTACAGATGCATAGATTCATAGTGTGTGCAAGAACATTACTGGTGTTTGCATATGTATACACTGTATAATGTTAATCTATCAAAAACTGTTTTTGATTTTAATGGGTCTTTTAACAGGCTTTCCTACAGTGTTGAAAAATCAATTAAAACTCATATATTTTTAACATAAGGGTTGACTGATAAGTTCTGAGCTGAGAACAAAAGGTGTAACTAAATTATTTTTCAACTTCTTCCAAATCCGCAAACAATGCTGGAGGGATTTTACCCATGTTTCTTCCCTATCACTTGCTTTCAAAATACATCCTGCACAGCTGCGATAGCATCATCATCTGGGACCAGGCAGGTTGCGGCTACGGCCTTTTTCATGTTTGGTAATAGGTGAAAGCTTGAAGGAGGCAAATCAGGTGAGTCGGGTGGGTGCTCAACGACTTAAAAGCCACAATCATGGCTAGCAACCAGCAATGTATAATCAACACTATTCAGTAACTCTGGAGCTTATAGTCACTGAGTTCAAATGAATTAACTTGGTGTGCAAATACACCTAAGGAATCATATTATCATATTACAGTCAAGCCCAGAACTTATCAGTCAACCATTGTACATCATTTATCACAGTTGAGCTTTAATCTGAAACTTTTAATGTTAAATTTGTATAGTTTGTGTTTGTACTTTCATATTTAAGATTGTGATTGTTAATAATTTCATTGGAAAAAAAATCCCGCTTGCCAAAACTCCTAATAATCAAATTTGAAAGATTGCTGGCAAAAATGTTTGATATGTGGAAAAAAAACTGGTTTAGATCTCATAAATCTGTGTCTGTCAGGCTCTACAACAGACTTACTTTTAATTCCTATTTTGACTAATATAATCTTTTGGCGTGTTCTTGGTGTCGTGACTCAACTCATTCCCTCTCTGTGAACCCTCCTCCTCAGTGCCAACTTGACCTCCACACCAGACGCCTATTCATGTCAATCTGACGCATATTACTGATGGGAACAGATCCACTTTGCCCCTGACACGAACGAGGGATTTCGCCAATAATGAACACTCCAGTCCCTCCAGTCCCGCAGCAGTGCCAATGAGTCAGGTCTGTGGGCCCATTAGAATAATGAGAATGAAACTAACTACATGCAACAGACACAAGCGTCCAATGAATGACCTGTCAATCACTGTTACCGATTGCATGTCAATTCACTGAGGAGAGTGTGACCATTAGACCCAGCAGCACAAAGGCTTCTGAATGGAGCCCTTTGGATATATTATTACGACAGCTGTGTGAAAATGCTTTTGTTTTCCTTCTGTTTCTCACACGCTCTCTGTTGTAGTTTTACTTACAGTGTTATGCTGTGTCCCCGCTCTCTTCCTCTGAATATTAATGCCCTCTATGCTAATGGCCTTACACTGGCTGAGGTCGACAAAGCTCCTCCTCTGAATGTTAATCTGCTGCCTCATTTGCATGCGCTTAAGTGTCAAATTCCCCCACAAATCATCGCAGCTGCCTCAGCGCGCAGAGGCCGGTGCCCCCCGAGCGACAGCACAGAAACAGCACGGTCACACCGTATGCATGGCATCAAATCCAAATCAAAGCCTGTTTAGATTGCTGGGTCACACCGGGTTCACATTGTGTAAAATGAAGGTAATGGAACAGCAGTCAGCCCGGTGCACAAATCCAGCCAGTCAGGTAATAGGTATGAATAGAGCAGGTAATAAGGTGGGGAGAGGAGCAGACCAGGAGCTGCAATGTTTGAGATATGCAACACAGTTATCAGTTCAGAGGTGAATGCTGATTCAAGATGAACACAGGATTTTGTTGTACTGGTAAGTTTTAGTCTGCCTTATTTCCAAGTGCACTTGTGAGGGAACGGCAGGTGAAAAGGTTGATAGAAGTGAACAACAAGCTATCTCTCACCATTATGGTTAAGAGGGAGATTTTCTTGGCAGAAGCCACTGGCTATGACTGGAAATAAACTGAATTCATTGAATTACAGACATTATGAATCTTTGACTGACATTAATGTACTCAACCTCTATTTTCAACTAATAAATTGCACACAATTAAACTCAGACTAGTTGAAAACAACTTATCATATCAAACCAGACATTCAACTAACCAATACACCCAAATCATAATTTAATTCAGAAGGACAAATACACCTGAAGTGAGCAAACATGAGAAGGGAAACGTCACATATGACTGATGTTAAATATTACATCAATCATTAATAGAGATTTGATGTTATATTGTCCAGTCTCGATTAAGAATTTGTAATTTTTTCATTGAAATCACAATTTGAAAAAGGACAATTTTCAAAACACAAATCTGAAATTTCATAATTATACCATATATTATTAACTGTGTTTTCTTATGATTTAAAGATAAAATTTTAACTAATGAAAATCAATTTTGAGAGCTGAAATGAAAACAGTTTCAGGCACATGTAATAAGCTGTTTGTAATAATTTACATTAAATCAGTGATGTGGCCATACTGGTTCATGTATTCTGTAGTATTCAAAGATGCTTTCTATTTTTTTGATATATGAAAACAACAAACAACTCCACTGAACCTGATTCTTTTCGTGAGAGAACATTAGAAGTTTGTATTTAGTCTTGTTAGACAGTTTATACTAAGTAGAGGACCGATGCAAACCTGTAGAAAGTCATCATATGTTGAAATCACAATGTAGTCCAGCCCACTACATCATTTGCCATTCTGCTATGGAATTTGATGGAATAGAAATATTTACCAACTCACCTTTCTCAAGTGGAGAAACAGTCATTTTGCATCTTTTATACTAGTATATATAAAGATCATGTTTTTTTAGTATCCTGTTTTTGTTTGCTGGATGTGATCATCATACCCTGGCTTCAAAATCCAGGTTAAGCCTTAATGCAGGATTGAAAACAGATTCGTCATCAACTCCAGAAATGCAGTAGTTCGTCAGGACAACAAAATGCATGCGGAGAAGTGATGTAACACTGGTACGAGCTGGGAAGGTCTGACACTGGTTATACACTTGACACTTTTAACTTCCATTAATGGTTATAAGATGGAAAAGCTGAATCCGGCAGACAGTTAAAATTCAGCAGTGTCCAGGCAGCATAAAGTTAAATGGGCTCCTCCTCAACTGCTGAAGTAACTCAGGTGGTACAGAATTTCTAGGAGTCAAAAATAAACCTGCATAGACAGCAGACAGTGATCAGGAACTTAAACAGTGTTTTCATCGTGTACTGTACGAATAACCATGTTTCCCTGTAAACACTGTATCCCCAATATGATCATAATCAGGATGAGTCTGAAACCCAGGATATTAATGCACACGTAAACATATTCAACATCACTGCTGTTATCAGCCCACAGCTTAATGCAAATCCACATTTGTTTTGTTTTTCTCGAAACGGTGGAAAACAGAAACAGATGTATAGGTGAAGTGGGCGGAAAAGAGCAGAAATGGCGAAATGTAAATTACAGAACAGCGTAAAATTCACGCCAGAATGCACCACACGTCACTGTGAACTGCATAATAGCACAAAAGCACCTGAGAGGGGACATTTCCTACATTACCTCTGGCTTTTAAATGATTTGATAGATGATAATTGGTTGTATGCTGTAACTGTCATCCATCCACAACATCTAAGTCCTATGTAGCAACATGGTAAGCAAGATGTTTAATCAGAAGAATTAATTTCACTCACTGGAAACAGAATAACATGTTTCTGTCTGATTTTAATGACTTGACGTTTCCCTCCCAGAGGAATGATTTCCACCGAGCTGCTCGGAGATTTCACTGCAGATGTCACATGTGAGGACCCTACAGCGGATTCCTCTCAGGTTAAACCTCCTCCAAGTGTCAAGTCCCTGAGCCATGTGCCTGACAAGCCGGCCAAACAAACTCACACTCATGAATAAGACAAACAAAGAACTTCCAGCAGAGCAGTGACTTTCGTTGACTTCTTTGACACAGCAACACTTTTCAGAGGAGTGGCATCATACAAGAGGCTTAGTCAGTTCCCTGCTTAAAAACTCGCCAGAAAGAAGGAAATGCAAACGAGTGAGTCATTTCCGTGGCCTGCCAACAAGCACACTGTTAAATACGCTGTTCATATGAACAATGGCGACCCTTTCACTATATTAAACATCTGTCTGGATGGCTATTTGCAGCCCTGAAATCATCTTGACCGGATCGACAGAATCTGGCATGTTCGTAGCAGCAACCCCAGTCAATGAATGGCTTTCCCCTCACACAACAAAGCCCAACAGAAGTACTCACTATCCTGTCTGCTATTCATGAATTTAATATACTTTGTCTCTAATATTTAAAGTACGTAATAAAAACCCATGCTGCTGCTGTAGTGGTTAAGGTTTCGCTTTTATTGTCATGGCTTAAACGGAAAAGAATCAAACACCCAAAAGCCTAAATGAGTTTGACAAATTGATACTTTCACAATATGTCAGTTTATTGCAAATCAACTACGATAAGATACAGTATGGATGAAATATTCAAGAAAATATCCAGCTGGACAATTCAGCTCTTTTCTTTTAACGTTGACCAGATATTTTAAATGCTATTTTATTAAGTAATGATTCCAAACATCCTGCTTTCAGTGCTGATACCGACTGTCTCTACATGTGTAGTGCGCTAAAGCTCACAGTCGTCTTGAAGGAAACGAAATCTGCAGCACCTCAGCGAGCGATAAGAAAATAAATAACAGAAGTACGATGAAGCGAACATCACCATTAAAGGACCAATGTGCTAACCCCGAGCTTTGCTTTGCAGCAGGTAAACAAATTAAGTCCATCTTTTTTATGAGGGACGGCTTTACTTCACTCACTGTCTCAGTTAAAGAGACTAAGACATAAAACAAACAGTGCTGTGAAGGGAATTGTCAAGAACAGTATTGTTGTTTTTTTTGTCTCGCACATAATAGGTTTGTGTAAATTGATGGGTACACTTTTGCATTCACAGGGATAATTACTATATAATTTTGTTAAAAGCCTGAACTGCCGCGTGTATGGCACATCTGGATAATAACAAATTGCAAAACTCGAGGCATTCACTTCTCACAGTAAGACACTAGTTCTTCCTTATTATATTCACAACCTGCATTTTAATCAAACAATAGCCGCACCAGTAAAGGGAAAACATATGAAATACACTTGCCACAAAAGACAGAAAAAGATGCTGAGGAAAAAAAATGTTCATTCAACATTTCTTTTCTGAGCAGTTCAGTCAATGGTTATTACTGATGAACATCGATATGAGCACTTTTGTGTTTGAAATGAAGAGGTGCATAAACAGCTTGTTTCCTTGCACGTGTGTGAGGCTACAGACATATCTAAAGGTATGTTAACACATGCACCATTTGTACACATGTGCAACTTGTGTGGATGCAGGCATCTTAGTTTGTATACAAGCACAACGCTCGAAATGTATGCGTGTGCATGTGCAAGTGCGGTCGCGTGTGTGTGTGTGTGTGTGTGTGCATTGTGATTGCACTTGGCGTCTGGGTGTGTGTGTGTAGCGGGAGTTGAGGTCCACTGGGGCTTGGACCACTCCAAATGAATAATGCATCAGACTGGGCCGTTGCATCTCAGCAACATTGCCCTGGTCTGCTTAAAGTTGCAACTCCTCTTTCAGAAAGTCAGCATCTGCCAGGCGCTGCAGGAAACTTAGACAAAGTCAGATTGTGCTTGAAGATAAGATTTCTAAAATGACCACAAATATGTCATATTCAATACTGTTATTACGGAAAAGTTATCCAAAGCTACAATGCATTTAAAAGTTACATTACAGAATGAGTCACATGAACTGAAATAGTAACAGTTCAAAAAGTTAATGATTACTTTTACCCAATTCGTGCAAAGATGCCGCACATTAAGAATTTGATGTTTTTATCTGCAGATTTGAGCTTGTGGAACAGATGCTGGAGACAGATGCTTGCTAGAATTCACAGTGGGATCACCAAAGGTTCAGTCTGAGTGACACTGTACGCCACACACACTTAACGCACCAACTAGTTGAAGTGTCCTGTCTTAATAACATATCACTGACAGAAAACTAACATAAATTAAAGACTACCTGATGCAATTATTATTACCATACTAATGGTGCGACCAGTGACATTTTTAATGGGTTCATGGTATGGGCATATATGATACTTTGCTGCCTTACAGTTGACACTAGAAGCTGTTTGCCGTGTCCAAGCTAGACAAACTCCTCATCCAGTCTGTTTTCACTACAAACTCAACATGTAAATGTATGTAAAACGAGATGACATGAAAATATATGTAAATGAATCAAATGCACATGAAAAGGCCACTTTCCCTTCCTTACTTCAGTCTTTAGTTGGACTTCCAGCCCTCTTTTCTGTATTTTTCCAACTCCTACCTGGTCATGGGTTTTATAACCTCATGTTGTCTTATTAACATTTGTCATGCTGCAAAACTGCAAGTCATTTAATCTAATAATTAATCTTAAAATCTTGATTTTACACTAAGAAATAATGTACCACTGCACCGGCACAGCTTCATCTGACCTGAGAATCTTAAAGTCACAAAGTGGATGAGTCCAACTGCATAAATGTCACTTAAACCGAGAATTATAAACAGGTTAATTTGCACTTAACTGATCTCTTTCCTGATTCATCATTTATTACTTTCACCTTAAAATTAAGATTTTAGGAGTGATCGTGGTTATTCTTTGCAGCGACTGCACACCAGAGCCTGTTTACTTTCACCTCAGGAATGTTTGGCACTTTGGCATCACGTCCGTATCTCCTGATAGAAGAACCTTTCACACCGACACCGAACCTCTCTCTCCAGCCCTTATGCACGCACACACACATACACACACGCACACCCTCCCGCTCCGGACTTCCAAAACCACTCTCCTCGGGCGCCGGTACCTCGACCTAAAGCGGGACCGTGTGAGGCGTGCTACCCTCCGGTCTGCTCACCTCTGTGCGCGCCTGCAGCCGCTTGTTCATCTCGTAGATCCGATACTCGGGCTGGACCATGTAGGGCGAGTGTCTCCTGTAGAAGGGTCCGAACGGGGACGAGTAGAACGGGTCGTGGGTCGGGTTGGACATGGTGGCTCCTGGCGAGGCGCACAGCGCGATTTCAACATCCAGCGGGCACAGCAGCGCACATGGGAGTGCGATGCTCTCCGAGAGCCCCAGTGGGAAGCAGCCGCTGTCGAGGCTGAGCTGCACTCTGCAAGTTGGCCTGCCTAGTTCGCTGCTATAGCGTGGTGGTGCTTGGAGGAGGAGGAGGAAGAGGATGAAGAGAGGAG
>OMOW01101400.1:0-12031 GCA_900312555.1 Lamprogrammus exutus
AAGTGATGCATCTCTGAAGATGCTTGCTGTGTCATCTGCAAGCTCCACCCAATCTGTCTTTGCTGTTTCTTCACTTCCTGTCTCTGTCTTCTTCCCCCCCCCCGCATGTGTCTCTCAAACAGAGTAAGTCCAGAGATCCTCTGTGCAGCAGAGACGAGTGTGTGCAGAGACTCACCTCTCTTTGGGAGAAGACCCAGCTAAAAGGAGCTCACAGCTTTCCCATGGCTATGACACAGCACACCACTCCACACAGGAAGGTAGTGATCCACCATGTGTGAGTGTGTTTGTGTGTGTGTGTGTGTGTGTGTGTGGATGCTGTGCTGCTTCCTCCTAAAAGCCATCTGTCCCCAGCAGAGAATGAAGTCATCAGCAGAGCAAAACTCTTAAGATCGGAAAGTGTCAGAGTTCATCTATACATTTGCTTTGTTTACATATGGATTGCGCTCAATGGACACTTTTGTACACAAACCTTCTCTCACCCCAACTCGTCATCTTCGTTGCACATGTACTGTATGTGCACGTGAAAGCCAGGTTGAATGGTGTGTTTGCATCTACTTTAATATACATGTGTGGATATTCATATTTCAGTGTCATTGTTTTTGCAAGTGCGCGCACGTGGGTGGCATCCCTCGCGCTGCCCCCTCGTAAAGTGACGAGTTAAGTGGTCACTAGGAAATAATTAGACCCACATTGAAAATACAGCTGTCGTTCGTCTTTCTCCCAAATGGGTGTTGAGACTGCAGCGAGACCAGCTATGGTTACCATATGGAGCCTGAACACACCCTCTCATACACACAGTCCCTCATCTATGCACCCACACCCTCACACTCATAGGACAGAACCATAATGTACTCCTTTACCACTGTCTCTCCTTTACTAACACACACACACGGTCATAAACCTGCGTGCTTACTGTCACTTTGTATCCGTCCCTCGTGAAATCCCTCTCTTTACTTTGAGCTCTTCACAGTGATTTACCTGCTGAGGCGCATGTAAATAACCCCCGACTTATTAACACGCAGCATTTTTCATTAAACCAGAGAACTCAAGGCTTAGGATTTTATCACTTTTTACCACATCAATCTGCTTGTCAATTGCACTGTGGTGGATAGTGATCGGTATGAATAGAGGGAAAACGTGCAAAAACGTAATGTTATAACAGATCCAAAAGAATAGGGTGCATCATATGGAGTCATCTCTGATTTATGTTGGACTGAGTGACAATAGATTGAGTAATTTCCGACTAGAAGGAAGGTTCTGTTTCCTCTAATGTAGGTGGGAATGCATGGGGCGCCAAAGTGTAACACAGAGGATTTCCTATATCAAATGAGTGCTGTGCCACAAATTGTACGTTTTCATGACGAAGCGAAGTAACACCTCGATGCATTTTGTCCATGAAATGACAACGAGCCCTTCGTATTTCTTACTCAATATGACAGAGAGCCATTTGTGATTTCTCCACGAAATCACAAAATACAAATGTCTTCAAGGTGTTTCATGGTTTCATCATGAAAAAATACATGTCGTGGCACAGAACTCATCACTTATCTGAAATCCTCTGTGTTACATTCAGCGCCTTGTAGGAGTGGGCATAGAACCATCAACATCAACTCATCACATCATCACCTCGGCTCTCCTTTATTTTTTTACATTGCCCGGTGTTCCGTGACAAATTTCTGTTTACACTTCACTCACACTTAAGTCACTTAAGCGAGCAAAATAAGGCTTTTTTTGTCACAGGTCAGCTCAGTGACCCTGCTTGGGAGCAGGGCCAACGGTCATGGTCAGCTGAGTGGCTGAGAAATGTGTTGTCATGCGAGTGATTCTTTGCAGATGTCTAGAAATTAAAAATATGTGTTTTCACTCCTTGTTATTTCTTTGCTGCTGCAGACATTTTATGTAACAGGAGTTTGCGTTGTGTTGTACAAATAAGTGCAAGCTTTAGCCTAACCTTCTTTTAGCATGGAAACACATTGTGATCACACATTGATCTTGCAGCTTGGGATTTGATCATGGTATGGTATGGCACACTGGAAGGCTTTTACTATGAAGGAACTGCAGGAAATGTTGAGTTCCAATTACCAGCGAGAACATTCTATATGATATTGCAGAGAAACAGAATATGTGACAATAGGTAAATGTTATTTGGGTTGAGTAGATTCTATTTTTTATTGCAGAGAAACAGAATGACAGATGTAGCAAATCTGCTTTTTAAGTTATTCCGTCATTTTGAATCTGCATGGAAAGAACACAAGAATAAATGAGAGCGGAGGAAGAAAGCTCTAACCTCTCCCTCTATCCATATTCAGAACATTTCCCTCTTGCTTTCATTGTCTCTCTCGCAGACCTTTAGGCTCACATAAGCCTTCACTCCCGTCACTCGCGGCCAATCAGAAACATATGGAAGGACCGGGCAGAGAGAGAGAGAGCAGCGAGGAGAACTATTACTTATATGAGACAGGAAAGGATACCAGTTATATCTGTACTGACAGGGAAATTTAAAGGGCGACTACAAGGCTTTATGATGCCTCAGAGATTTAGGAGAGACTTAGATATGGCCTCTGACATCTCTGTTAAAGTAGTTTTATTATACACAGATAATAGAAAGCTGGTGTGAGACAGAAATATGGAGAGGCGAGGGATAGAGGAAAGGGGTGTATGTCAAATATAAGACAAGGTCGAGACAGATAGAAGGGTAATGGAGTTACAAAATGGAAAGGGTAAAAATAGCTAAAATGTGTGTCGAGTGTTTAGAGACCAACTTTCATGAGTCCCACAGGGAATGAAGCCATCATGGTTTTTATCATATATTTCATGATGGAAGGGAGTCAGAGGGAGTAAGAGGAAAAAGAGATTGAGGCAAGAAAGACAAAAACAATTGCGGGAAAAGAGTTGGGAGAGACTATGGGGGAATAAACTGAATAAAGATACCTGAAGCAGAGGAGATGACTCACACTCTCAACACAGTGTATGCACTGTGTTGTAAGCAGACAACTGGAAAAGCAGAAGTGAGAGGCGAGTGTGAGATACAGAACACGATAAGAAAACCTAGAGGATGTTAGGAGTAGAAAAAGAGGGGGAGAAAGGAAAAGAGGACAGACATGGCATGAGATATGGCAGAAGAATGGGCGATTGTTGCACCTTTTGTCCCCGTGAGCGGTGTGAGAACATTTGTTTGATAGAGTCGGAGGGAGCAAAAGGAAGAGGGAGGAAGGCTGAATAACAAGAGACTGAGATAAGGCTGAGATTAGATAAGGACGCTTGGATAAGGAAAGAGAGAAATAAAGAGGAAGGAGGTGGAGCAGAAGACCTTAAATGATCTATGAGAAGAGGTTGTCTACGACCATGCCCGTCTGAAACGTTTTGAATTTTACTACATAGTGTTTTTACACAGAGATGTTGCAATAGCGCATTTGTATGTACGTCTGTGTCCGCCAGGCATTCTGCTGGAGATGGTTGTAAATTAAGTTGGCCACGAGGGCGCTGTGTGGAAACTGCTTACGTCTGTTGCTTTCAGGGGAATCTCAACAACTTTAGTAGACAGCTTTATTTTTGTGAGAAACGGAGAAATGAGCCAACTGGACCGACAGTGTGAACCAGTGGCTAAATAAGCTATAATTGTTGTGGAAAATGAACGATTGTGAATCAAATTTGCTTTAAATTAACACAGCAGGCTACACATTTATGTTAGCTTTAGATACTATAGATACTAAGCTCAAGATACAATATAGTTTTGTTCATCCCTCTCTCCTCTACTCCCCTTTCCTCCACTCCCACTTCCCATCCACTTAACTTTCTCCTGGCCTTCACTCCCCATGTTGTCTCCTTTTCTTGCCTCCACCCCCTGCTGTCATTCCTCTCTCTGCTTATGTTCATTTAGATCTTCAGTATATCAACGTGACATTTATTATTCTGTAAATAAAAAGTTAACTGAGTTTATTTAACCTCAACAACCAGACTAAAAAGTGTGTTAAAACATATGTTGTCCCCTATAAAATCGAGTAAAATTGGCCTTTTTCCCGATATAACACAAACATTTTCTTTTCTTTATGATTATTTTTATTTAACACATTTTCAAGATTACAATCTAAATGAGACTGAATTGGAAACAAATTAGAATTATTTCACTGTATTAACTGAATTTTTTAAAATATATTTTACAGCAAAATCTTAAGGTTTTAAGCCTGAGCATAAGAATAAATGGTTTTTTAAAATGTTTATTTTTTTGTCAAATGTTGAATCATGCAGTCATCTTAAATGTATAATCTGTCATCCACCTACAAATTCTCTGCTATCACTCCCAAATCGATTGATTCTAAGTTAATGATATTTTCTCACACTGTCAAAAGGTTTGTTTGTGTCAGTGATTTTTGTCAGTTTTGCATGAGCACATTCTTGTACTTTCACGTATGATCAGCTGACAAACACTATAAATCCAGATGTTTCATCCTTTTACGATGTACGGTTGAGTTATGCATGTGACTTAAGCCCAAACGTACTTAAAAATGAATGTAAAAAAAAACAACAACAAAGATTTGGCGCAAGCAGATGTCGGCGGTGCAGCCTGTGTGCAGTCACAGTTAGCGTGGTGAGATATCCACGCTGTTTACAGTCCTGCATCTTGAACACATTATGATGATGAGGTACTGACAGCGATCGCAGGAGGCGAGAGGGAGGTGAAGAGAGAGAGAGAAAGAGAGAGAGCGAGGCACATGGAAAAGCTGAAGGGGGGGTGACATGAGGATACATAGATCACATTCTGACTCAGATAATCTGGCCATTGTTTCTGGGTCTCTTCTCTTCTGACTGAATTCACTTTCAGCTCTTGATCAATGCAGCATGGATTCGCTCTTGTTGACTTGAGCCTGGTGGACAGCTGCAGGGTTGTCATTGTGAACGAAGCACCAAGCGTTTAGCTTTGTGTGTTCTAGTCTGTCAGCTGTGTGTTGCTGCGGTTAGTCTGGCGGGCACACACACACTCACACTGCAGTTTTAGGTTTGGTGGTTTGGAGCTTGATGATGGACTTCAGGAGCAAACGTACGTACACCGTGCAGTATCTTCCTCCTATTTCGTTCATCATGATTAATGCCTCAATGTTTTTTTCAGCACGTTTTGGACAGATTCGATGATTTATTATCTTTGTCTCGCTGTCTTCCAACATAAATCCCTTTTTTGTGTCTTGTTTGCCGTAAGAGAATAAGTGATTCAGAATAACTTGCTTTGTAATCTGTAAACAATGTTAATGTAACAAGATATTTTAATTATCTTGGCATTTTCATAGGCATGAACTGGATCATCCTATCCAGAGAAAAACTCCTTTTTTTGGTCTCCAAAAGTCAAAACTCATTGGAATGAAGAATGAAGTGCAGAATTACTCAGCAAGAACCTGTCAGGAGTAATTCCAGTTAGTCGGCCTTGAGTGGCAAAATTCAAAACTTTTTTCTGGCACACTTTGACCTAAATCATTAACTTATCTGGAATATCCTACATGAAACACTTCAATCCTTTTTCCCAAACTTTTCACCATTTGTCGTCATAGCAATTTTCTCTCCCTCACTTTCTCCTTCCAATCTCTCTCTTTCCATCTCTTTTCCCTCTCTCATCTTCTCATCTCATCTCATCTCTCTATCTGCATATTCCAGCAATCCTAGTCAGGTTTCACACTCTTCCAACACACAGAGGCAAAGTTAGTGAACGCTTTGGAATTACTTGGATTTCTGCATTAATTACTCATTTCATGTGGTTTGATCTTCATCTAAATCGCAATAACAACAAAAAAAACACAATCTTCATCAATATTTCTGTGATTTCTTCCATGAGCATCATACCACAACAATTGTCCTTTTTCTTAGCCATTCTGTTGTGGATTTACTTTTGTGTTTTTGGTTCATCGTCTCCTTCGCGTCATCCAGCTTAGCCTGGTTTTCGTCCTCTAAAGTGGCTTGATGTAATTATGAATCCATTATTCCCTGAATGATTGCGAGCTGTGTGCAGGCCCCCCGAGGTGGCAAAGCAGTTCCAAACCGTGACCCTCCCTCCACCAGGCTTCACGGTTGGTTTGAGGTTTTTAGTTTTTGTTCCTCAGTTGTATTTTTACTCCAAACACAGCATTGTGCGTTTCTGCCAAAAGTTCAACCTTTGTCTCATCCGTCCTCAACACATCGCTCCAGAAGTCTTGTGGAACATCCAGGTGGTCTTTTTCAAACTTGAGGCATGCATTTTTTTTTAGAGAGCAGTGGTATCCTCCATGTTCTCTCTCTCCGTGAACACCGTTGTTGTTCTTGGTGTGATGTTTGCAGTACGCTCACTTTTCACACTAATGTCCCTCTATTTGTACACAGTTTGTCTTATTGTGGATTTATGTACACGCAGCTCATTAAAGGTGCTTTTGTTGCCTTTCCCAGCTTGAAATTTGTTTTGATCAGGGTTCACATGAACAGAGATGAGGCTTTGTGTGCTTTCTTCGAGAGCAGAATGCCTCAATCTCAATCTCATCCCAGTCCAAATAGCTCACTAATCCAGAGGCTCACTTACGGCCAAATTATACTTACGGTTGTGGACACAGTAGCAGACAGAACCATAATACTCCCCAATATCCCCGAAATCAACCATTCATTTGATCTCTAAAGCACACACACAAACCCATGCACACATTCGGGCAATTAGGAGTTTCGAGTTCCCCTAACCTGCATGTGTTCGGACTGTGGGAGCTGCACAAAGTCTGCGTAAACATCGACCGAGGTAACCAGCTGACAAAATTTACATCACTTGGACCTTTGCGGACCCTCGTGGCTGTGCGGACATGGAAAATATAATTTGGCCTTTACTTTTTAAACCTAGACTGTGAATGTTTAAAGGGGTTATTAAGTACAATTTTGTGTTTATCATTAGTTTAGGCAGATCCCTTCATCTTTGTCAGCCACACATTTAGATTCATCCAGACGATAATCAAATGTAAGCTTGCTCACAGCCTGTGTGTCTTAAAATGTGGATTGTAAATGGAGCGGTTCATGTGGTAATACACACACATACTGCTTTCACATTCATATCCCCTTTCATTAACATGAAGAACCGAAAGGACACAGGTCAAAAGGTCAAACACACTAGTAGCTCAGCCATTACCACGACCTGTGTTTCCAACATTCTTGCATTTGCAAGTCCCTCTGGGTTGAGTCTGTGAGCTTAAATCCGCTCCAGCAGGACATCGTTCCCTCTTTCATCAGAAAAACGCGAAAACACTTCGACAGGAGGTCAGAGTTCACGATAATGATGAAGGATTTGGCTCAGCTGGTGGGTGAAGACGTCTTGAATAGTGAATTAGTTATAGTTTGAATGCTTAGAACTGCAGAGCAGAAATCAGAATATGGAGACACACCCACACAGGAGGAAGACAGTTTTGCCGCCACGATGATGATACAAATTTATCATCTTCATAAATTTTCCCAAAACCACCACGAGACAAATATATCTGGAATGGAGTAACTGTATGTGCAACACGATGAATTATAACCCGGAACACGTGAAGGGGGTCTTCAGGGACCTCTAATGGGGGTCTGGGTTTCATTTACTTTATGTTTTCACACACACACACACACACACACACGCACAAATAACAAGTGAACCTTCTCTCCACTTTGTCTGACACTCTCATTATGGATGATTGCATTCTGAGGACACCAATGGAAAGTGTGTGTGTGTACGTGCCTGCATGTGTTTGTATGTTTGTGTGTATTTAAACATGTCCATCTCACTTTGCATTGCTTTTTTTCATTCATTAATTCGGTTTACAATATTTTATGTAGTGGAAACAAGGACGTATAAATAAAGTTTCATGGAAGTTCAAAGTTCACGATGTGTAATGGATTCATGTCTACTGTTTTGTCCCTCCGTCTTCAGGACCTGGACAGCCTTCAGATCCATCTGGAGGAGGTGCGTTTCTTTGACCTATTTGGCTACAGCGAGGAAGAGGGCGGCTGGCTCTGCTTCATGTGTAACAATCCCGAGAAGGCCACAGGTACACCCACATATCACACACACATATCACACACACACACACTCACACATACATCATCCTTCTCAACGTTCCATCTGTGTTGCTGACTGCCAGTCTTGCCCTCTGCAATCTGTAACAGCGAAGACGAAGCTGTTTGTCCCGTTTTCCATCAGCCCACCACGTGCTCCCTAGGGTGCAGACATCCTGGAGGTCTGATGGGAAACAAAACCCTCGGCAGAGCTGCGGGGGATGTTTTCATTCTGAATACCTTTAAGGGGAATAATCTTTTCCCAGAACAAGCAAGGAAAGGAGCGACGATCATCTCTTATTTTAGAGCCGCCCGTCTCATTTTAGTGTCATTACAAAGGGTTATGGGTAATCAGTCAGTCGCTACATCATTACCATCATTTCTGATTAGTTTGCTTTGGACTGAGGACCCCCTCTGCTCTGATGAAGTCAGATTTGGAGTTGTGGTGAAAAAGCCAGATCCTTGGTTAAAGTACATTTTGTGTGTGTGTGTTTGTGTGTGTGTTCCAGTTTTAAATACAATCAAAACAGAATCATCATAATTCCAAATTTGACTCCATTATACACTCAAAAATGGTCCACTCTCGTCTCACACGTAGTTTACTCACTATTCAGAAGCACTTGAGTATAACATTTGCGTAATACTTCTACTTCACTACATTTCAGAGGAAAATATGTTACTTTATACTCCACCACATCCAGCCAGTTACTTTAGTTACTTTACAGTTATGGCTTTTATCTCCACCTTGTTTAAGTTTGACGACACAATACATTTTAGAGATTATCTAACGAGTTTTAGTAAATAAAAAAGGTGAATGTACTCGACCCGTAGAAAAGCATGTGGCACTTAAACTGATCTGACTGAAAGGAAAACTGGATTTAGTTTGGTCTTTCCCTTGGAAACACAGTTTTGTAATCCCAGTTTTGGGAATTTCAATTATTTCTTTATTTCAGTTGAAGCCCTCTATGTCACAATTTGGGGATTTTAAAGCTCAAGACTGTCTGGAAACATTCTTCACAATGTGTACTTTTACTTGTGATGAATGATTAATTTTGCTTCCTGGGATTGTTTACTGTAGTCGATTTTTAATGGCTTGTTTTCCTACTGTGGTATTTCTACTTTTCCTCAAGTGAAATATTGTGTTATTTCTTTCATGGATCTGAGTGCCCCGCTGCTCCGCCTTGTTGTTACTCTCTGAGGAACACAGAAACAGGGGAGTGTGTAGGCGACTTATCGCATGGCAAATTTAAAGAGGCTGCTAATCCATCAGTGACAGTTTGGCCTCAGGAGAACATAGAGGAGAGCAAACGTGACAAACAGGCTTTAAATCTGCGTGGGTCCTCTGGTGTCTGTCGCACATGGAAGCAGTTATTAGTTATATAAGAGAGCTGTAGAGGAGGGCCGTTTATGGAGGGTGTTGTGTTCTAATGCAGGAGAATGGAGGGAGAGAAAAGGCACAGGTGGAAAAGAGAAAGCGTTGCTTACAAGCAGTCGCTCATCTCCGTCCTCTGCGGGAACGTGCTGCGTTCAGGTCCCGCTGTTTGATCGCAGTCGGTGGAAAGCTAGCAGGGATTTCCCACAAAGCTAAAAGCAGAGGCAGGAAGTTGTTTAAACGGATGCAGTTAAAAATTTAGTTTGTGTGTTTTACTACTGAAGGTCGCAGAGGGCATGGGTGTAACAACGTTTTGAATATTTATTTCATTATCTCTTCTTAGTCAGACTATCCTTATATGTGAGGTCGTAACAAACTATAGTCAAATAATCCTATAACATCCATACCATATTCCTACAGGAGCTGTGTTCCCCAGTCAGTAGCCCATAGTAACCACATTGGACATAAAGCTCTGTATTATTCCTATAACATGACTATAGGCACTAATAGTGAGCATGTGGTCGTCACCAGTAAACAGACGCAAATGGGTTGCAGCTGCTGCAGGCTGCAATAAGTGTTAAGATGAAATGCAAGTAGTAGTATGTATAGTAGTACTGTGTCTGTCTGCTGATTATAGATGATTACAACATCAGCATGTGTTATCAAATGGTCTCTTTGGACAATAAAACAATACCCTATTATGTCAATGTTACAAGATATCTACTCCATCATCACGAGAAAACATCACACACACACACAGACACACACACGATTACACCCCGGGCCTCTACAGTCTTCTGTTGATTACTGGACAAAGATTTAAATCAACAAATAATTCATCTTTGTCGAGGAAAATGCTATATTTGGAATACGTTTTGCAATTGCATGTGTGTATACGCTGAGGTGTTCTCTCTCCTCCAGCAGCTCTTTGCCTTTTTTTAATCCCCCCCCTTTTTCATGTCGCTGTGTTGTCATCTTACTTTCCTTCAAATACCCGAACACACTCACAAGCGCAGAAATAAACACAAACAGGTCAAGCTGCTCCATTCTAAATGCCAAATGAGAGCCATTCTCCCCGCTCAGAACATGCCAGTGCAATCAGCGAATGACCGCAAGCGATGGATGATTCCAGCCAATCTCTGCTCCTTAAATGGGGATTTGGAAAAACGAATAGTGATACAGTCTGTTTGAGATTGTGTGTTTGGCGAGGAGGGCCCTGCTTCTCCTAATGGCTTAAATCCTCTTCAGCTTTTTAAACAATTTAATTGCACTTAGGTGGGCTGGTGTGTTCATTTAAAACTCGCTCACCTGATTCCAAAGTAATCACCCTGTTATTAATCTGATTACGCATTCAAAAGAACGGATCGCCTCACAGTTTGGACTGCAGGTATCACACACAATCAGCCCCTCATTGCAGCACGGAGAGAGGAGGAGATGTATTTAGGAGGCGGCAGCCAAGGAATCCCTGTATGTGTGTTCTGAGAGTGTGTGTGATATATTTTCAACCTTAAAATGCCTGGACAAAGCAGTCAGTGATTTAACAGCAGTCCCATCAGTGCAGTTCTGTGTGTGTGTGTGTGTGTGTGTTGCCTTGCTTTTTATGAACGCCGAGTGTATCCAGGCCCCAGTGCAGATCCCTGGTGACAGGTGTTGAATGTAGGGTGTGTATGATACAAGGTTCATGGTTTGATGCACTCACACTATCTTTAAGTCTTTAAATCTGTATATGTAAAAAACATATTTTTTATATGTTTTAGAATTCTGTTAAATGTGAATAATACACCCACCTATACGAATAAATCCCTTTTTACAACCAGATAGTTATCGACATATAGCTAAACTGAAAAATGAAAAATGGCTTGAAGAGAATGTCGACATTAAGATTATGACAAAACATTGCAACTTGTTTGGATGAACATTTGTTGGCCGCAGTTGCACATTACAGCATGAAGCGATTTTTACTTTAATTGCCATATCTGCAAAATCAATGGGAGGATCCAACTAGGTCAAACAGATGCAGTTTTGCACCTGGTGAGATGAAGTGAAGCCACGGAGCGCACACTGAACATGTCCCACATTATCCCAAAGTTTTATGATTCCACATACAGAGACAACAACAGCACAGGTGTGCATGTAAGCAGAGCCCCTCACACACATGTGCACCAGAACAAAGCAGCACTATCTGGTTGCTTGACTGCCCCTTTCACACTTGCAGCCAAGTGCAGGATGTGGTGGAAATCTTTGTAATAGTCAGAGTGATTGCTGGTGAAATAAAGAAGTAGAAGTTCAGTTGTCTTTGTAGGTTTTATTGTCAGAGAGATTATCGCTGCAGCGAGGTCTGTGCAGTTTGCTAGGCTGCATCGACAGACATCTAATAGAAGCACAGAGCTGGTATATAAGACAAAGGTGCCTCTCCTAAAGAGGAGCCATTGCTAAGTTTGTAATATGTCTACAGCAGTTGAAAATAACAGTCAGGCCAAGGGTTCTGGGTGTACAGACATGAGATAGGAAGGTTTTCTGTAGTTACAGCTGCGTGCAAGGTTATTGGAAGTGGTAGCATGAGTTATCTTGCAAAGCCAGGTCAGGACAGAAGTGTAATTTTCCATCACACAGGACAACAGAAATCGTGTTCTCACT
>OMOW01101407.1:0-16126 GCA_900312555.1 Lamprogrammus exutus
CTCCCGGTGCCCCCCCCCCTCGCCCCCGCCGCTCCGTCTGCTGCTGTCGGGGAGAGGCGAGAGACGTCTGAATTTGCAGAGCCAACCACGCCAAACAGGACAGAGGTCCAGCAGAAGGTCTCCCACCAGACCTGTGACGCCGTCACCCCGAATTCGCCCAACAAGGTTTGTTTTAATTAATACTGGAAAGGATTCATGTGTGTTTGAATGAAGAGTTTTACCAAAAAATTCCACAGATTCCCAAAAAGTGTAAATGTGACTTTGTTGTTTTGTTTGACTCTGATGTGTGTGTGTCTCAGCTCCGGCAGAGGACCGTCTCTCAGCAGACCAGCTTCGATGCAGCAGGCCTGCGCTCCCCAGCCGGCAGAGTGAGGAGATCTTTCAAAACCCCCAAAAACACTTACATCACAATCAGTGTTAGCGTTGTGCAGTTGTGAAGCTCCTCCGTCTCCTCTGACAGGGCGAGCCAGTGTCTCCGTCCTTTAGAAGAACTGCCGGCCTCTCCCACCGCAGATACGTACGCACCATTCAGGAAGTGCGGACCACCGTCACGCGGATCATAACGGATGTGTATTATGAGGACGGCAAAGAGGTGGAGCGTAAGGTCACCGAGGTAACCACAGGGTTGTGATTCAACTGTGGGACTCATTGTTCATTGATATAAAACTGTACACTTGCATTACATACATGACATTTTATGCATACTCGTATTTCACAAATCGGTTAGTACCTGTTGATAGTTGATTTTTCAGGAATCTGGGGGCAGTCAAATAAATCACTGCTCTGATTGGTTGCTTCTATGAGGCTTTTCCCACCTTGATTGGTTGATTGTTAAATAGCTTTCAGTCGGTCTGAACATTTTATTGTTCAGTAGATGTGTGTTGTGTCTAAATAAGATGGAAACAATCACCTCTTTCTATATTTTTGACTGTAAAATGAGTGTCATTCTCCTTTTCTTTTCCTCTTTTGCCGTGAGCAGGAGAGCGAGGAGCCACTGGTGGAGTGCCAGGTGTTGGACAGCGACATCTCCCCGTGCCGTACAGGCAGCTCCATGACCTCCGGTGACCTCGGGGACATCAGCTCCCTGTCATCCAAAGCCTCCAGTCTGCAACACAGCTCAGGGACCAGCAGCAGCACCGGACTCACCAGGCCCGAATTCGTCATGCCGTCCAGCCGAGGAGCCAAATCCATCAGGTAGCGCCACCCCCCACCCCCCAACCCCCCGACAACTGCCTGGACAGCAGTTTAGTTTCAGTCGCTCACTTGTAGATCTTGATCTGATCTTTCACTTACTCTGTCACCATTGATTGCATGCTGATTCCTCTTCTCACTCCTTCACCTTCTTTGACTTTTTAACACCTTGATTCCTCTAATTGCTACCACCCCGATTTACTGACCCCTGCCTGCTTCAGGTGCAGGTTGCCTCCAGGCATGAATCTGGGGTCACTGGACGCCTCTCATTCTGTAACGGGCTGAATGGAGAGGCGTCCGAATAAAACGGTGAACCCCAGATGGATGCCTGTGCAACCTGACCGGCTCCGTTCGTCCCCTCTGTGTGTCTGCAGTCCCAGGAGGGGAGGTGGGCAGCAACAGAGGGGTTACAGGGGTCAAAAGGCAGGGTCAGCGGTCACAAAGGACAGAGGCTATGGAACCCTGGGGTCCCGGGTCCTCGTCCCACTGAGCCCCAGAGGAAGGGCTAAAAGGGGTCGACCCCCATCTCGCTCTTCATCCAGGTGAGTCCTCTCTGAGGCTCACCTTGCACCTAAAGCGAGCTGCTGGAACACACACTCTTAATATCTCTTCATCTCTGATTACACTTTCTTTCCTCCTTTCATGTATCTTCTGATCTTCTCCCTGAGCACCTGAACTAACAGTAAAATAATATTTGGCTTTCATTATAGTTTTTTCAACAAGGATAGGGATCAAAAGTTTCAAAATGTACACGATCAAGCCCAACACAATGTATTTGTGTATGAAGAACTGGCTCTGAATTAAAATGCCATGATGGTGGTAATAATATGAAGAACAGGAGCAAGCGATAGCGCCATCTGACCTGAAGTCTGACAATATGCTCCCTTCTCCCTGTCTCTCTAAGGGGAGGTGGTATGGGCGCGCTGCAGAGGGGCAGCGCTCACGGCCAGCCCCAGTCCACCTCAGAGGACGAGCAGTACTGCCGCGTGCACCCACCGCGCCTCCCCGTCAGCCCCACAGACGCAGAGCTCCCCAGCCACTCCGACTCTCTCAGGTCATCACCGGAGGAGGCGAGCTCGGCGTGCAGCAGCTTCGTCGGCCTGCGAGTGGTGGCCAAGTGGTCCTCCAATGGCTACTTCTACTCGGGCCAGATCATCAAGGACGCCGGTGAGGCGAGGTTCCGCCTGCAATTCGACGACGGCCATGAGTGCGAGGTGGCGGGGAAGGACATCCTGCTGTGTGATCCCATTCCCCTGGAGACTGAGGTCACTGCTCTGCTGGAGGATGAGTACTTCAGCATAGGTGAGGACGAGGAGGGATGCACTTGTGTAACTTCTAGGGGTCAAAATAGTCAACTTTCTGTATGCTTTAGTTAAATTTAGCAATCAACTTTTACCCAGTTTGGAGTCACTTGCTTTTTCAAGTGTCATGTCACTCTTTCTCTCTTTTATGAAAAAAAGTCAATCTAAACCTGTTTTAGGTTCATTTGTCTTCTTGCACGCGCGTGTGTGTGTGTGTGTGTGTGCAGGTGTGGTGAAGGGCCATAAAGCAGAGGGCCAGGATCTGTTCTACAGTGTGGAGAAGGACGGCCAGAGGCTTTGGTATAACAGGACCTCAGTCATTCTGTCCCTGGAGCAGGGAAACAAGCTGAGGGAGCAGCACAGCCTTGGGCCCTACGAACCCTTCACACCCCTGGCCAAGGCCTCCGACATCAGCCTGGGTACGAACACCAAAACTGGACACGGATACAGATTTTCTTTTTTTTCCCCCACACTATCTGATAGGACCACATTTCCCTCCCTCATTGGTTAAATAGATAAATATTTCTCCTATTGGATTAACCAAAGGACATCAATTTCCTCCTTTTTTGGGGGCTTCTGGCTCATTTGAATGACGCTATGCTGCATATCTACTTTTATATTATTATCTATTTTCACATTTACAGGTCAAACTATTTCATGTTTCACAACAGAAAAGTCAGGAATATAAACAATTGTATGTATTTATCAGTTTACCTGTCACAATTTGTCATTTTTGTCTTTCCATTACCCGTAATAAGACATGACCTTAATTCCCCACAGATAACCTGGTTGAGGGGAAAAGGAGGCGCGTGGGAGCCCCTAGTGGTCAGGCCACTCCTAACCGCAGTTCCTCCAGCAGCCCGCGAACTCCCGGCCCCTCCGGCAAGAGGAGACTGATGACCTCGGCGAACGAGATGACACCGGCTAAGAGAGGGCGCAGAGGGACCGGCGCGAGAGCCGGTACAGAGATCCACTCGCCGAAGCCGTGATGCTTAGGGCTGCTTTTTAATCGTCGAGTCTCGGCATCTTTCTTCCATCCTAACGATTGTAGTTTTTATTACTTATTTTAAATTTTAGGATTTTTGTCCTGTGTATGTTCCTAAAAAATTTCACCAGTTTGATTTTATCATTCTCAACGCCTCAGATGAGTTTTAATTATTCATCACTCTGGTGTGAATGGCCTTGGATATTGCATATATAATATTTCATATTTTAATGACTGTCACCCCTTTCTATGGCAGCGTGTCCCACACTGATGTGGTTACTGATGTGATTTTTATAGAATTTCTGAAATTTTAAACATTTTCCATTGTTCTGTACTTCATCAATTGACATAAATAATGATGGATGCTCTGTGTTTATATAAAGCAGATACATAATACAGAGGATTTTTGTTGTCACTCCAAGTAGCGATTTTCTGATTTCAGATTGTATTCTTGCACGATGACATAAAACCATTATTCTTACATTTTATACTGAGTAGAATTAAGACTTATTGACCTCCATGTTGACTGTGTCCGTCCTCTGCTGCTCTGACTGCTACTGAGACTGAATTGGTAACTACTAGCATCTTCCTCAGTATTATGGTGTTGGTGCATAGGTGGAGGGCACATTGGAAATGTGTTGTCATGGGTGTTTTTGCTTTTAGTAGCTGCCTAATACACAAACAAGATTTCACCCTGGTTGTTGATGGTCTAATTATTGCTCTTTGTGGCTCTGTTGAAGCTCCAGAGTAACTTTAATACAGTGTGGGGTGAATAAAAGTCTACCTATTGAACCAGGTCAGCGGGCTGGTGTGGTTAACACGTCCGGCAGCAGCACAGATCTCCCTGGTCAGTCCTGTGACGTGGCAGAGACTCACGGCCCACTGCCACAGAACACATCTCTGTTTATGGGCTTTGCCTTCATGCTGACGGCCTCGTCCGAGATCGACCGGCTGACCAACAGGCTGACCAGTGACGATGAGGAGGGTAAGGCGGGATTCAGTATGTGATGAGAGAAAATTAGTATTTCCAGTGATAGTTTTCTCATTAAATGTACTTTAACAGATTATGTGGAGACGGGTCCATTTAACAAAAGCTACACGGAGTCCCAGCTGCAGGCAGGCGGTGGCTTCGTCCTGCCAGAGTTCAACGAAGAACAGGTTTGTTGAGCTTAAGACTTCAAAGAATAATGCAGGTACTTACTCCTATCCAGTGTGACTGTTGAATCATTCCTCACTTTGATTGGTTCCCGCTTCAGTGTAAAGCAGCCTATCAGAGCCTGCTCATTGCAGACCAGCACTGCCGTACGAGGAAGTACCTGCTGTGTTTGGCCAGCGGTGTCCCGTGTGTCTCACACATGTGGGTGCGAGATTGCTGCAAAGAGAACAAGCTGCTCAACTACCGGAACTACCTGCTGCCTGCCGGCATGGGACCAGATGACAGCATTGTGGAATGGTGAGATGAGGCCTCACCTTATGTTGATGCTCTGTCTTTTGGTTCCCTCAGTCGTTATGGCAAGCTGTCCTGTTTTGTTCTATTTTTCCCCAATTCAGGCATCCACGCTGCAGCCCATTTAACACCCTCCGGGTTCTGCTGGTCTTTGAGAAGCCTGAGGAGCTTTGGGCTCAGCTGCTCACAATGAGTGGAGCGTCTTCTGTCCGACACTTCCAGGCAGACAAGGATGGCTCAGGTACAGAATCCAGAAGATGTCCCTCTAAAGGTCTTATCTGGTACTTCGTATTTGACAGTTTTATTTCTTCCTTCTGTCCTTAGACATTCCTGCTGGAAAGTATGATGTCGTGGTAACAAACCAGACATGCCCACCACTGGTCGAGAAGAATGTGACATCACAGGAAGTTCCACTGGTGTCTCCTGAGTGGCTGATCCAGAGTGTCATCTGTGGGGAGCGCATGGGTTTCCATAGCAAGCCGCAGTATCGCCATGACTACTCATCCTAATCTGACTCCATGTTAAATCCGAATGCCTTCAACTATGGTAATGTCCAGTATTAATTATGTTGCATGCCTCTGTTGTATATAATTTTAACCTGTATGTTTTTATGGAATAATAAACTGTGACTCTTGTCTCATTTTAATGGGTTAAGTTGATTTATTCTGTACAAAATTCTACATGCAATGAGGTTTTCATATATACACTTTATACAATGTGTTTTACAGTTAAACATGATTTTGACAGGCATGCCACAATAAGCATTTAGGCAACAACAAATGAAGCTGATGGGAAGTGCACATAGAAATTAATTTCTTCTGTCCACTGTGAGACCTCAGGGTTGTTGGCTTTTGTCTCCAAATCTTAATCCTCTCAAAAGCTGAAATAAAAATAAATGTTAATTTTAGTTTGACCTGCTAAATACTCAGATTAGTACATGCTAGTAACTGATGTGTTCTCATTAGTTTGAGGTAGGTAGGTTCAATGTTCTGTATTCAGAATTTATACAATTTGATTTCAGATGTTAATCACGGCATTCCTCGAACCCATTAAGAAGAGGATTTTTTCCTCTTTTAATATTTATAATAATTATTGGTTAAAATGGCAATCTAAGTGGAAATAATCCCCATTTTAGATCGCCATCTTAAATCAATTTAACACATCTAATTATTCATGTTCCTTGAGCAAAACAAGCCATTCTCCATTTCACAGATGTCATTTCATATGTTTTTGAGATATTCTGCTGATAGACTACTCAGCAAAACTAATTCTTGATTTAATGCTTAAACGCTGACATTAACTCTATGGATCTGGTTGTGTCCTACCTGCCCAGGGTGCCCCCAGACTGGGTGTAATACTTGTTGTAGTCCAGACGGAGGAGCAGCTGAGCCAGATCAGAGTTGATCTGATGGTTCCTGACACTTGAAAGGATCTTGAACAGAAGGAAGGACTGGCGGCTGAAGCCCTGACGTGATAAATGATCAATAATATCAGACATTTTCCAATGAAAAATCATTCATCAGAAAGCCAGATGACAGTGACCTCACCTTGACCAGGATATCCAGCTGAGCGCTTCCTCTCTCATCCAGTGGAGCCACCGTCTGACTGACCAGTGAGCAGAAGTTATGGCACAGCTCCAAGATCTCATTGAGACAATGGAATACCTGAGGACAGGAGCATTTACGCCAACTTATTTACATAAGTTCATTTACAAACAGTCTCAGTCTAGAATCTGGATACATTTTAATGGCCGAGTAAATTTGAGAATTTATCTTAATGGTTGGCTACATTTAACAAAAACATCAGACTTAAAGGAAATATTGTGTTATATGTCTGTTAATAGACAATAGTAGGTGTCATAGTTCAGTTTGTCCTGAAGGTGATGGTACAGGAAAAGCCATGGGGTCAAAAGGGTTCATCCACATGAGGATATACTTGTTTCATTTTCATTATATGTGTATTTGTTCAATTTGTATGAATTGATTTCTGAAATGACATTGTTTGTTGACATTGTTGATATTTTGGTCTGAAGGTGGCACTGGAGAAAAGATCAGCTATTGTTTGAAATAGCTCCCCCTGTGGACAGCATTAATGGTTCTTTGCATATGTGGAAATGTTGGCCTTTAGGGACCAGTTGTGAAGATATCCTGCCCTTGACAAAAAATCTTTGATTGACTGAATGATTGACATTGCCATCTTGCCACAGCCATACACTATATATACATTATATACACATAAGAAACAAGTATGAGTGTGAATTTCTTGTCTCTACAATTCAAACCTGAGTCACTGCACTCATCAGAGACTATGAACACTGACAGCAGAGAAAACCACAAACCTGTGGAGCATTAGACAATACTGCACTGGTTCATTACTGCAGTCAGAGCAGTAGTATTTAAGAACAGATTGTATGAAGGTACAATGGCTGCATACTAACCGGCTTGAGTAGAATGAAGGACTGGGCCAAGAGGTTGCTGAGGAAGTGGTCATGGGCCAGTCTGATGCTCTCAAAGTCCCTGGTGGAGTTGATCAGCTGTAGCAGCTGAGAGAACTGAGACTCCAGCACATCCACCTGAACACAACACAGATCAAGAGAGCAAGGTCCATCACAAAGCAGTTCTCTGAATGACCCCTCGAGATGGAAACAACTACGCGGGTTAATTCTTCTAATGTCAGATGTCATCTATTTATGATCTTCGATTTATTCCAGTGATGACTTTTGAGAGGAAGAATACAGACAGAAAACAAAGAAAAGCTGTTAAATACAAAACTGGTAACCACTGTTACCTTAGGACATATTAACCCTCTATTGGTCGCAGTGTTCATTGTATTCTCAAGATTCATTATTGTCACAAACAATACAGCTGGTAGCAACTTTTCAGGCTGTGAAATTCTTGCAGTTAGATCTATCCTTAGCAGTATAAAAAAAGAAATATGAAAATAGAAAATGTAAAGCATGCAAGGTAAACAGGCATATAATAGACATGAATGTGCTGAGTTAAATAGGAAGGGATGATTCAAATATAGATGTGTTACTGAAAGGTACAGGAGTAATCGCAGAACATATGCACAATACAAGTCACACTGTGTGAGCGCTAAATACAAAAACATTGTATAAACATTATCAATGCCGTGGTAAGGACATTCCCCAACTGAGATTTAAACATGGACAACGGCAGTGAGAGCACCGAATTGTAACTACTAGACAACCAGGGAGAAAACACATTGATTTGAAAAATTAAATAGTTAACTTAACTTAACACTACAGGTGTTCAATCATTGGTTACCTGTAAGTAGTACTGCAGGTTGTCCACCAGGAAAGCCATGTGGTTGCGCAGTCTCCATTTAACAGCATCTGTCTGGCTGGACTTGAGGTGTTTCCTCTGCATCTGTAAAGCCCAGCAATGCTGCAGCTCTGACTGCACTCGCCGCACGCTCAGCAGGTACCTGAACACAACGTTGTACCTGAGAGAACGGGAAACAGGAGGAGGAGAGGAAGATGCTGACCAGCTGTACGTTAACGGCCAGAGGAAGAAAAGCTGCAACAGGATACCAAATGTGTACAAACTTTTCCAGGACAGCAGGAGTGAAGAGGATGTGCAGCGGCCACTGGACCTTGTAGGCAAGACCAAGAGCCGCCCAGCCTGTAGGGGGCACCTCGCGAGGGGAAGTGTCCTGTGGGGGAGTGGCGCAGTCTCTGGGGCCTGTGGCATCTGAAAGCACATACATAACCTTTAACCTGATCATAACTGAATTATGTTCAGTTCACAAAGTGTGAGGGACCGACTGCCCTCTTAGTTCATAAGGATCTGAAACGTTTGATGTAACGCACAGACAAGCTACAACCAAATATGTGCAACAGAGCATTACTTTGTTTTAGTGGCAAGCATTGACAATGAAGTCACATTGAAGCACAACTTAATGGAAAGGGGCGAGAGCACTGTTATGGTAGATCTGCCTCTAATGGCATTGTGCAGTGATATAGTTTTCACTTGGAATATATATTTTGTTATGTGTTTGAGGAAGCAGCAAACCTTTGCTGTCTTTGCTCTGGTAGTCTATAGTGAGATGCAGCAGAGGCAGGAGGTTGTCGTCGTCCAGTAGAACCTTATGAGCTGCCTGCTGAAAGGCCACATTTACATCTGTGAAGAAGAAAAGACAGTGCAGCTTTTAGAATTCATGTATCAATCAGAATTAATCTATCGTGGCTCCTTTTATAGGTTGAGGAAATCCACAGTACAGCGACGTATACATGAACGTGTACCGTGCTCAGTGACAGCTGTTGGTGGAGTCTTCAGCATGTGTTGGGCAAGGTCAATGAAAGCCTGGTAGAGCTCCCCACGACCCAGTAAGTAAAAGTCTTTAATGATCTGGAAGAAAATAAAAAAAATTCAAAGTAACAGTTGCTTCTGCACGCGTTTATGATCCAGAATGAAGTCTGCTTGGTACAAACCTTGAGCTGTCCGAGCAGATCCGACTCTTCCACCATCAGTGTCCACAGATGCTGCAAGGCAACGCATACATAGTGAGATTGTTCAATTTCATTGCAATCTACTTGCAGCATTCGTTGCATTCATGATCCTTTTGCTGAAAGAAGAAAACACTGCGAGCTCACCTCTGCCACTGTGCTCCTGATGCCATCAATGAGATTTTCAAAGTCCACCAGGCTAAAAAGGGGCTGCTGCTTCAGCCTGTGCAGCTCAGCAGCAAACAAGTCCTCCTGGTGCTTTAGTATGGAGCCTAAAATAGTGGAAACAGAGCAACAATCTTTCCGTGACCTGAAGAAAAGAAAAAAAGAGAGGATGCCAGTACAGCACGTCAACTAGATCAAAGGGAGAAGCCTACAAGCTCTGGATGGACTGTGGTTGTGGTTTTCAAACATCTGGACAGATTCTCCCACAAACAGGATCTTCTCGGCCACTCTGATGGGAATGTAAGAGGGCAGCATCTCTGTTCGCAAGGAGAACTGCTGCAGGGAGGGAGCCAGCATGTTCTCCTCCTCGACCAGCCTCTGCAGAGGAGCACAGCAGTGTGGATTTAAGACTCTGATCTACGACACACTGATCCAGTGATGTGTTGGGGCTCAGGTCGGCGTACTCGGGTGCAGCTCTCACCAAGTCTTGTAGTTCTCTAAGCTGTTTGCCGCTCAGACCTCCCAGTCCCAGGTCGTCGTCTTCGTCCTCCTGGTTGGCTGCGGCTCCTCCTGCGCTGGGACCCTGTTTCACAAAAAACTCCTCACTCTGGTCCAGGAGCAACCCGTGGAGCATCCAGGCTGCCAGCTGCTTGTACATCACACCGTGGCACACCGCAAGAATCCTACAGAGGGCACAATTTTAAAAATAAATAAAAAAGACTGATGGAAATCACAGGGTCACTTCAGAACACAGGCAACGAGACAGAGACAGACCATGCACCTGAGAAGCAAAACACATTCACTGCATGATTAAATACTTTTTCAAAGCAAGAATCATTAATACATCATACATACACTTTTGCCCAATTCTCTCCCTTCACCCTTTCACTTGTTTTGAAGGTACCCAAAATAACCAAAAAGCTTTCAGTTCTAACTCTACTTTAAAATGTGAAGCAACTCATGACTCATGACTTTATGTATGTGCAGCATCAGAAGCCGATTTACAGAGCAGTTTGAGCTGTGATGTTTCAGCCTACACCAAAACCAAATGCGCACCAGGCAAATTATCATTTGAAATCATTAACTGATACATAAAAACAGAGATACTTGGTGCCACTATATTGAAATATAGTGCGATATTCATCACATATCGAAGCGAAATAAGGCAAATACGACTCTGACACACGAGACTGAAACTGGCTTACTTCTCCAGGGCCATGCGTACAGGAGGAAGTCCCCCGCAGCTGTGCTTGTACACCGTCTCCAGGATCTGACAGCCGTGAATCTACAGCAGCACAGACAAGGAGCACAAAGCCTTTAGCTTTTCTATGTATTTTCTCCATGCAGCTTGTGCAATATTCCTATGACAGTCACTATTGATTAATCTCCTGATCATTGTGATTATTAATCAAGTGATCGATATTTGTGTATGTACATGTCTGGTGCATTAATCAAATCTGTGTGTCGTCGTCGTCTTTAATGCCCCTGTTGTCAAATTTGAGCTCTTTTTTGCAGTGTCGCCACATATCTGCATTATCTGTAGGTTTTTATATGAAATGTTCCCAAACAACCGATGCTTGTGGCCTTTCCTTGCACTGACCCTCCTCCTTGGTGCCTTTGTTTAATGGGTGGCAAGCCAACTTTATGGTGCATTACTGCCACCAACTGTTTGTTGTGACGCAGCTGAATATCAGGTTTTTTATAGCCACTGTTGGTCCAGTATTTAACTCAGTGGCACTTTGGGGGCTTTAAGCAGATTTTGAAGCTAAACCAAAACAGTAACCCAAAAAACCCAATGCCTGGACCATGGTTTGGTTGAAAGACTACATCCCTAAAAGTTACATATTACAGTACAATCATCTGACAACAAACAGCATCATGTTTCTTTTAAACCTTCACTTTCAATGTTTTGATTAATTAAAACAGAATGTCAGAGCGCCACCTATTACCTTTTGCAACAAGAAGTTCATTGCACCACTGCTTCGGTGTAAAAATGTTTTTGCTGTGTTTTGTTAGGAGCCTGAAATTACATTTCCATGCTACGCCAAGAGCAATCCTTACCTTCTGTGATTTTATTGACTCTACCACAACCATGACAGAGGGAAACAGTAACTGGAACTTAAAAGAGAAAACGAGCAGTGTTAGACTGACCCAAAAAGGCTGATTTCAACTGAATAAATATTATTAATATTGCCTGGTTAGGAATCGTATTAATATTTTACCTGATCGAGCACATAGTTCACATGGGATATTGACAGATGTGGATCTCCGAGGAACTGAAACATAGAGCATACACTTTAAAGCACTGGATCACCTTACCTTACCATTCATTCTTACTGGCTGTGTTATCTGTCTGACCTCTTGTTCCAGATCGAGCAGAGCCTGTCTGTAGGGCTGCAGCATGGAGTCCAGCCCAGTGCAGAACGCCCGCAGGTAAATCCCATGGAGTCCTGCCTGGTTAGGCTGACTTGTGTGATGTTCCTGAGTGCACATAATGAGTTGAATTTGTCATTTTATTCATTAATTTAGCATCTAACCCATTGAAGAAGTCATGAGTTTGTAAACCTCACTCACTTCAATTTTTCCTCATAAATATGTATCATGTGGGGAAACCAATTTAGCAGGAATATTTTGTTATCATTTATTCCTGAAATGACAAGAAAATATTAGAGGTGCATCAATATGGATTTTGAACTCAACATAAGTTCATTTGAGACAGACGTAATGTATCCTGGTGCTGCCCGACTGCAGACGTCAGATGCACAACCACTTTCTTGGGCTAAAAGGAAGCTTACAACCACTGTAACCATGCAGCAGCACTGGATGGAGCACTTAGGGGATCTCTGTGCACTTTACTGTTTTTAAGATTGGACCACTGTGCAGACCTTGAGCCCTCTTGTCCACACTTCCCCTGTACACCATTGTAACATCTTTCCTATCCCAAATGACTGTGGTAATGGATGCCCTATGATTGCCAATGCTTTCCTTAAATAAAAAATAATTAACTGAGAAAAATACATAATAATACATACAGCATACATACGTACATACATACCAGTTGGACCTTTAAGATGTTTTTGTTTTTTTAACAATTGCAGTAAGTTAAGGTATTATACTGTTTTTATGCCACCTGTTTTTAAATGAATGAATCAAATAATTCAATAACAATGCGAAAACAGGCTAAAAATGCCATTTGTAAGACCCTCTAACAAAACAGAAATATAGAACTTAAATTTTGTTTTTCACAGTTGTATTAAGTAACATTAAAAAAATAAGCAAAATGCAAATTCTGCAATTCCACAAATATTAGCATCAAAATATGATTAGGTCTACAAAGACAACATAAAGTCCCAAAATATTTTACATTAACAACGTATTAGCAATTTTGTGTAATATCTTCTTTACGCAGAAAATCTTTAACTTTGAGACTTCATGGACTCATGATGTTGATATTGTCTTTTAATGATTCTACCGATACCAATAATATGCAAGTATATTGGTGTACTTTTAAACACAGTACATTTAAAACTGAAATATAACAAGCAAATTGTACACAAATGTTATTATGGAGAATGTGGGTTCTGTTTTCTCACTTGTTGATGCACATGGCCGGTGTGTTGCTCTGTGAACTCTGTGAAGCGGATGTAATCTGAGCCCAGCTTACAGAGACGGTTGAGGACACTGGTCTCACTGGGATGAAGGAAGGGCAGGTCCTGGGACACCTGTGGGTGAAGGCAAGTGGTTTTTGTTGATGCACACGCCAAAACACTTCCTGCCCTCAATCTATGGACTGGCTGCTTTACAGGGGGAAAGAATCCACCCTAAAACAGCATTCATGTTATCTATATGTATGTCTAATAATGTCTTCCAGCTGCAACATAAACAGTTAATAATATAAAAACACCGTAGTCGCTTGACATAAGTGCATATGGGTTCATTATCTGATTCTCAACTGCAACTTCAACGTTAGAGATGCAAATGCTATTCAAGGTGGATTTTTAATTTAACGCGAATAACGTTGCTGTGTGTGTGTGTGTGCAGCACAGTAACTTATGCTTGCACAAAAGGTTGACTACAACATGTTAGGTTCTGTGATTATTGAATACACCTGAAAAGCTAAACACACAGGGGGTAACAAAAATATCTATCACATAAAGCTACTGTAGCTAGCTAAATTTGACGTTGAGACGTCTGAGAGTTGCTGTGTTTCAGTTTTACCTGCAAACCTGTCCGCTTGTTCCATGTGAAAATAGTTCCAGGATATCCACTTAATGCTAACAAGAGCTCGTGAATCATCTTAATTCACCGTGGATGCATTAAAATGAAAAATATAATGAATAGCTTCTCATTCATCCACCAAAACAAACCGCCGCCGCCTTGTCGCACTTTTTCTTCGTCTGTGTGACGCAAGGAATTGTGGGCCGTGGCTATGAAATGTTGGTACTGTTTTTGACCGTCCTTTCCCACTTGTAGTTTATTCTTAATTAGAATTCACTAAAAGGAAAGAATGGCTATCATACGGTTTTGACCGGTTTACTGTCTAGGCATCGTTCTACCGCTTAAAAGCACACTTGTGAGCAAAATTAAGCGGAAGTTAGCAGAGCAAGCAGCGTTGCAGTGTGGGAAATGTAGTTCCCAGTGAGGAAGCCTTAGCGTCATCGTTCGGTCATGTAGCTAACCAGGAACACCTCGCAGAAGAGAGATTTTAAAGGTTAGTATTTTGTAGTTACAAGATAAAACAACGACTGCCTCCACATTATATCAACTACGGACATCACTTTTTATCGATAGACTTGCTGGCATACTTAAATATTATTCAAGTTGCCTGTTGCGTAGCTTCGGGTACTTCAGCTGTTACACGGCTAGCTGTTACTAGCTTGGCTCTAATTTGTTCAAATAAGCGTGTCATCGGCACTTAGGAAAACATGAGTTAGCTTTATAAGTCAGTGTGTTGAAAAGCTAACCGGCATATATATAATGTTTCTTATACTTTGACTTTTAAACCTAATCCGAGCTCAGAAAACTTTGTGACTAGCATCGTAGCTGTCACATAATGAAGTGAACATTTATTGTTGTGTAACTCACGTGAGCGTTCTCTTCTAGATTGTGCGTGTGCTTTTTCAGGTTTTCGTGAACGTGTATATATTAACACTGTTGCAGAGCCATTCGAAACAAACTCACACCAGCTTTGGGTGTGTATGTGTGTAATGGGACCCTTCAAATATCAGACGTAAATATCAGATGCTTCGGTTGTGGAAGAGACCAGTGGTTCTCAAACTGTAGCACGAGTACCACTGGTTTGGTCAGAGGCTTTACTTACATTTACACTTATTCATTCGGCAGATGCGATCATCTTAAGCAATGTAGTTAGATTATTAACCTAATCTATATGGTTTGGACTGTGGAAAGAACCCACACAGACGCAGGAAGAGCATGCTAACTCCACAGAGAAAGGGCCAAGCTGGATTGAAACCAAGAACCTTCTCGTTATGAGGCCACCATACTAATCATTGAGCCACCCTGTCTAATGCTGCATTAGGGCGAAATGGGAAATTGGTAAATACTGAATTTACAACTGGAAAATTGCAAATGAATGACCACCCAAGTCATAAACTCTGATGTCTAGATGCTACATGAATTTACTAGTTGTTGTGTATACATGACCTTTGAACCTTTTACGCTATGGGGGAAATGGCATTGATGCTGATAAATGGTACATAAATGTGAAATAATAACTCGGTGCTTTTCTATTCTTGTTCTTGCAGAACAGACAATGCCTGAAACATTTATATGTGTTTCTGTATTAAAAAAAGTACAAAAGCAGTATTATGAACTTCTGCACCTCCATGATTACTTCCATGTTTTGGTTGTTTCTTCCAAGAAGCGCTCAAACACACTGAACTCGTCGTATGTACCACTTTACCAACTGGTATGTACCACTTTCCGATGACCTCCAGAATGCAGCATATGGTTAAACAATTCCAGAACGACAGCAATAGGCTGTGAATATTCCTTAACAGAGATAAGATAACATAAAATAATCCTTTATTTGTCCCACAACGGGGAAATTTGCCGACTGGGACATATTGTGGTTTTCCCTTGGCTAGTGAGACAAAAGCTTTATTTCCTATGACATACGTTTTTGTTGCAGGGATGGCGGGGGAGAGGAGTGGAGAGGACAAAGTTTCAGAGTACCTGGGTCAGAATCCCCAGCTGGCTCAGTGGGTCGACACACTCAGGGGTTACTCTGAGACCAACAAGCAGTGGTTTGCTCGGAGAGAGTTTATCCTGAGAAACATGGAGGCGTTCCCCACGGTGAAACCAGGAGTCTCCAGCAGCAGCTTGGACCGGTTGCTGTCTCTGTCTATGGTCTGGGCCAATCACATTTTCCTCGGATGCAGGTACGGTGAAAAATTATGTACAAAAATCCCTATAATACATACTAGAGCAAAGTGCCCTTCATCGCTTTCGCGTGTGTGTGTGTGTGTGTCAGTGATGTCATTAACAACTGTGACATCATTCATGATTCCATTCATGTCTCCCATCTCCCACAACTATAATTTGTTAAT
>OMOW01101409.1:0-10540 GCA_900312555.1 Lamprogrammus exutus
TAATCCCGAGGGAAATTCAGGTGTCCTGATATGTTTAGTTTATGTTTATGTTTAGTCATAACAGGAAAACAACAGCAAATTATAACATCAATGATGAATAGCGTTCCATTTCGATGTGCCAGTGAGCAAGCGTGCACAATTCAACAATATTCAGAAGCTGGAACATCTAAATGGAATGCGACTATTATTCATGTTATGTTAGGTTTGTTCGCTTTCAATGGACCAATTCCACAAAGGGGCATCTTAATCATATGAATTTAAGACATGATGACATTAGTAGATAGTGAGACTGCTGTTCATATGTATGGGACCTGTAAACAATTTTAAGGAGGATTTACCTTTAATGGTTTAGCTTTGCTGGTTTGTGTGAGGTTTATCCACTAAAACATACATGCATTCATACCTTATGTTGGACAAGTTCTGGCAGGGACCTTCTGACATGTTCCTGCAGTCTGTAGAGGGCCACAGATGGCTCGTTAGCCAGGACGTACATGCTCTCTGTGAATTTGTCAGCAACTGTACAAAATAAAATACAATACAAATCGCACGCAAGTGGGTGAAATGCTTATATTGCTGTGTCGGAAATCACAGATTCATATCATGGACACGGGGAAATTGGAGATATCAACACAACGCTGGCAGCTACAGGATTACCTCAATGGCTAAGCTAACAAAGAGCTAAAGTAAACACACACATATGAAACTATTTACCTCGCCTCACTTTCAGTTGCATCTCCTGATCCTCCATAATGTAAACGGACAGTTTCAACCCGCTCCTGATATTGTAAAGTAACAGAACTCCGAGCTAGTAGTGTCATTAGTGTCACTTCTTCCGTGTTTTTGTTGTCATGTGTCACACGGAAATGTTCCGGGCAGAAATATCGATTCTTAACACATTGGTTCTCCTTGCGAAAGCTGTTCATTGATCCGAGCACCAAATGCTACATCGCGCGGTTTGTATCTAACGCAGTTTGAATTCTTATGTAAAATGAAACGGTTAATTGTATAGCGAACTTACTTAAATGTAGCTAATATCTGCTTCAATGCGCATCAGGATCCATCATGTAAAGAATTAGCTATTTTACTTTCAGTTTTCCATGAGGAAGTTAGCGTGAATTTAAGGTTCGATGTGCATCAGCGAGTTATAAATGGTAAGTAGATAAGTGATTCATTTATGCTTTTGCATTTCAATTCATCTGACTCTGCTACTTTCCTCTTGGTGGCTGTGCTACATTTATAGTTCACCTCTTGTTTCTATTGCAGTGATCATGGAGGCGACGTGTGATGACGCGTTTGCAGATGGTCAAAATATTCAGTCCACTAACGTTAATATGCGTCATTCCAATTATAAAGAAGAGAGATCCAATGGTATCTGTGGATTATGTATTATAAAAAAATATGTTTTTGTTGTCCTCATTTATCTTACTCACTAAAATGCAGTTTGTTATCATTTCCTATTCAGCACCTGCAGTTAACTGACACTGTCTGACACTTCTACTGACATTGCTATGGTTCATGTGTGTGGTTCAGTGTCTCCAGAGAACATGGATACGGATGATGACAGTTTGTTTAAACACTCCACCACGCTGACCAACAAGCAGCGTGGGAATGAGGTGACAGTACGCCCAGCAACACTAGACTGTGAGTGCCATTACAAAGGGTTAACACTCATCAATCATGACTTTTTACTGTCTTGATAATACAAAATGATTCTTTCTTTCCATCACAAGCCCTGTCCATACACCAGCTAGCAGCTCAGGGTGATGTGTCACAAGTGGCTGCACACCTGAGTAAAGGTGAGGGAATTTAATGTCATTTCATTCACCGATCAGCATATTATTCTTTCTTGTATTGTAACAAATCTCATGGGTGCACTGTAACCTGTGTTATTTCATAGACAGTTCGCTACTCAGCAAACAGGATGAACGGGGCTTCACACCTCTCATGTGGGCGGCAGCATTTGGAGAGAAAGCAGTGGTGGATTTTCTCTTGGAAAAGGTTCGCATCGAGTGATGGCTCACTAAGGAAGACACCAGCACCTTTATTTAGATATCTGATGACATGCAGGACAAAACAGCATAAGTTACTGGCGTTTTGGGGATTTGTGTTATTAGGGTGCAGACCCCAAGACTATTGCAAAGGAGCGAGAGAGTGCCCTGACCCTGGCCAGCTCTGGAGGTTACGTGGACATTGTCAAGTCTCTGCTGAGACACGGGGTAGAAATCAACACTTATGACTGGGTACAGTTATGACTTTTTGATGTCCGACAATGTCATTCCAAGTCATGATTAGTTATGGCAAGGCATGAATGCATCACTAATTGATCCCCCTGTGTTTTAATGTCAGAATGGTGGAACCCCTCTTCTCTATGCAGTACGAGGGAACCACATCAAATGTGTAGAGGCACTCTTAGGTACATTTCTTGTTTTATGGTAAATTCATGGCATGTATCTGTTTGAATGATTTAAATTCTAACCACTAGTGTATTTCTACACTGTTTCAGCCAAAGGGGCAGACATGACCATTGAGTCCGACTCTGGGTACAGCCCAATGGCCTTAGCTGTTGCCCTTGGACACAAAAAGAGTACGTACCATCTTTGTTTGTTTCTAAAAATTGCTGTAAATCACATTTTGCTGTATAATATTTCAATATTTCTTTTTTCATAGTTCAGAAAGTGTTGGAAGAACACATTCTGAAACTCTACAAGCCACCTACAGGACACCGATTCCAGTAAATGAATGGATAATGCAGTTTGACACAGATGATGTTGGACTTATCACAGTATGCCAACAGTGGAGAGAAGATTCAGACCTGTCTTAATAACAATCCACTATTATAGATAAATATACAGATGTAGAGATGTTTACGCAAAGTAATCTGCATCTGTTCATATATTATTTGTTTTATTCCATTTGTATGCATTACAGTATGCAAAGACATTTTGGAGGAAGTTTTGTACAGAGTGAAATGCAACCGAACTGGCTGTGCAGTACAGTTATTTTATTCACTGATAATGAAAACAAATGGACAGTAAAAAAAAGTTTGGTTACAGAAAAGCAATGTATTTTTATACCGTGTTTCACTGGAATTGTGTTTCAGCAAGTAATAAACAGATGAAGTGTGATCACAAAAGCTTTTATAATCACTTTTATAATAACCGAGCCTTTAAATCTGCGATTCAAATGCAGACGTGGGCCCTGTGTCAGCCATGGGGCCAATCCCATAAAGTCTCCTTACCAAAAATGGCCATGTTGCATCCATTCTCATCAGTTCATGGGGTGGCAGATGTCGTGTTTCCCAAGTGCCACCACGCTGTCCTGTGTCCGGTGGTCGATCCCCTCTCATGAGGTGGGGATGAAAAAAAATGTGGAAGTCATGAAGCTTTTTCCCCCAGGACATCCAAGGAGTAAACAATAATTCTTCCAAAAAAGTCGGCACTATTCTCAAACACTATTTTTACTTTGTCCACTGCTGGGGCCTCCTGTATGGGAAATCTGTGGGTGTAGTGTTAAGAGAAAGATAAGCAGGGTATTAATGAAAGGCATGTCCAGGAAAATATTATTACTTGTGAGCCACCGAAAGCAGCAAGAGGAAACGTGCTGAACTCATATCATAAACTGTGGTAGGTGCAGATGGAACAGCTGGAAAAATATATTTTTATATATATTGCATTAAATAATGGGTTCAGTATTTGTAATTGAACAGTGATGATTACCATATTCAACATCTCTGTTCAGGTTAAATTATAATTTATTCAGAATGGATGAGAACATTTTCAGATTTTGCTCTCCAAATGGCATCAAAGTCCTCCGTTATGTCACAAAATATCAAAACAAGATCTCCTGTGAGAAAGCGCTAAAGAGCAGTAATAAAGGATATCTGAAGAGAGTTGTTGTCCTCTGGGTAAAAATGGCTTATTAGAGTAAAGTCTCCATCTTTTGGGCACCCTGCAGAAAGCGCAAATAGGAGGTCATTCAGTGCGTCACACCTATGAAATGAGGTCTTGTGTGCAATAGAACGAACTGATAAGGGGGCGACGCTGCACCTTCTAGTCTGCATGTTTTGGCTGAGAAGCCTCCCTGGAACTGGACCTTTATGTCTGACACCTTCACACACTGTGGAAACTCCAGCGTAACCCACTGTGGATCACCCTGTCAAAGACACCACGCAGAGGCTTCACTGTGGTGCAGAAAAACAAAACACAGGCCTGTTCCAAGAAGCAGAAACCTCCTGAATAAAACCTGGACCCCCCCCATCAAAACTGAGACTGAAACACAGACTGATGTAAAAGGGGGTGTTCTAGGTTTTATATGGCAAAGTTAGCCTGTAAATCCAGTCAACCTGCTTTTTGGAACAGGCGACAAAATATACAAAAACTATTTAACCTGCAGATCCTCAACATTCAACATAACCTAATGTCTTTGACCATGCAAGTCTGATTTTAATTTCACTTATATTATCAAAATGTGTTTCAATTATGAAAAATAAATTCAGTTACATGATCAAAATGTGTTCCAATTATGAAAAAATGTTTATTTTGATAATTTTTACAACAGTAAAACTGGAATCATGGAAACATGTGCTGGTGTTTTAAATTAAATTCTAAAAAATATTTACAATTTTATTATGTATTTTACAGATGTAAAATCCTTTACAGCATCAGGAAACACTAATAACGCAGATGTAGTTGTTTTCTGCTGTTACTCTATGTAAAAGCACAAAACAGACATGATAACCGGAGTCAAATTGTATGAGTGATCATACTTGGCCAATAAACCTGATTCTGATTCTGAAAAGGATCTGTTGGCAGTGATAGTAGGTTACAATCCTGTGCTTTTAGATCACGGATTATACCTTTATATCCGCGCTGCCTGAGGGTTGTGTCTTTACCTGGTCTGAGTTCCAGCACGTCTCCTCGTTGCTATCAAACATGTACTTCTTTCCAAACTGCTTCACGTCTCTGTTTAGAACCGAGCTCACCCTGAAACCCAAGTGACAGCACACAGAGTTGTTACTTTACACCTCCACGTAAAACATCACTCGGTGCCGCGCGTTGTTTACCTGCTCTGTGTGTCGCTGCAGATCAATGAGGAAGCCATGACGGGTTTGTGAACTCACATGTGCCGTCAAGCGAGGCGCTGATTCTGTTTTTTTTACGACAGTGCGTAGATACACATGTCGCCACTAGATGGAACTCGCGGTCCGCCAAAATCCTGAACCCGCCTGATTCAGATTGTAAAAGCAGTTTGCTCGTCATCTACGGCCCCGATGGCCCTTAATTAATATTAATAATTAAAAGCGTTCCACGGTTAAACGTAATTCAACCCCATTTCATTTGGCAAATGCCCTGGAAAGTGAGATAGTCTTTGTGCGTGCCTGCAGGTTTCACCGCTGTCTGGTGACGACTCAAAGGTCAGAGAGATAAGAATCGATTATAGGAGGAAGAGGAGCGGAGACAATCGGCCTCACAAAAGGGGAATCGACCAGCAGACGTATTGCAACATACAAATGAAACAGACAGGATGATAACAGAGAAAGGACAGCCTTGTAAGATAAATGCTTTTATTTTTTAAATCTTGGGGATAGCACAAACTCTCTCTCTCTCTCTCTCTCTCTCTTTCAGTGTGTGTGTGTGTGCACTGTATTTGGCACATGGCTCATTGCAGATGGAGAACTCCTGCTGAGGCTTTGTCATGGTGCCCCTTCACTGCGGATAATCAATACGTCTGAAATACAAAGCCCGATGAAACTCAGCGTCCATGAAAATTGTGCTGGGGGGTGAGGGGGAAGGTTTGGAGAAAAAACACTCCATGCAGTCCTCTCAATCTCAAGCATTTGTGATTGATTGTAAATTGTGATTTTTAAAGCTGCAGTAAGGTTTTTTTACTGTCCCATATCTCAGAATGACTGTAATGTACCTTTGGCTGTTATGTGGAGTTGTTAATCAGGAGCGTCGGCCCAACTGTTAGTTTGCCAGGCGCTGAGGTATCCGGCTTTCAACGTTCATCTCTGGCCTGTAGCTCTTTCAGATCCCCTCTTCAGCCTACTCAACCTAAGTGGCTTCCAAATGGATTATTGATGAGCTGGCACTGAAGCTCATAAGAATAAAGGACCCGCGTGTGTTTGCTGATGAAGGTTGATAGTGGGGCCAAGGTGAGCTACCACTGGGCCTCACATGTGGAATAACACACATACAGCACGTGGCCCCATGTCTGTGTGTTTTGTGGCCACGTATTTCGGCTTATGACTTAGTCAAGTAGTCAAGGTGGGCTCAAACTGGGGAAAGCACAGGCAAAGATGAGCCCCAAGTGATTAATCTTCCAATTACCATGTGTGCTACACATCGATAATCACAGGCCAGTATGAAATTGACAAAATATTTTGATCTGTTCGTGTTTTGATGCATTTCTTGTCTTATCTCTACAGTAGATGTAGTCAAACGTCTGGTTTTGCTGACCGGTGAAAAAGCATCTCTTCGTCTTTATTTCTATCTATCTACAAAGTCAAACCTTTTGTTTTCAGAGCTTTTTAGAGGGTTATCACCTTTGTCTCCAATAAAGCTTCTAAATCCTCGTGATTCTCTTGCTGACATACACCAGTTGTTGCTGTTCTTTGTGAGTTTTTGATGAGATGAGATGAGATGAGGGGAAATGTAGTTGTCACCTGTATTTATGGGTCAAATGCCATTCACAAACTAATGTTGGGCATTACTTTTAACCCCAGCTTCTCAGTTTCACAGTAGTGGCTCACGTTTATGCAGGGTCTATTACCATGGTTACCTAGGCTGCACACTATCAGAACCTGCCAGCTATCAGATCCAGGCATATTAAAAGTGTGCCTCCTCACCAGTCAGCATTCTGGAAGATGGCTTTGTCATTCGAGGATGTTTCTGTAGACTTGAGAGCACAGACTGAAAAAAGACTTCATTCCCCCCCCCCCCCCATGATGGAAAGAGATGCATTAATATTTCTTGCCCCACAGGCCATTTGCTCACTCTGGCTATTACAATGAGCTTATTGTAGACGTTATCTATTAATTATTTAAATGAATCAATCAAATCTACTGTTTTATATTTTGTGTTCTTAATTCTTTCTCAAAAGTAATCAGTGATCATGTTTCACATCTGCAGTTGACCTCCAGCTCCACCCCCTCACATTTGTATTGCCCATTTGTATTCATTGTATTAGCACAAGGTGAATTTTAACAGTGTTGGTGTTAACTCTCGTCGCAGTTCTTATCACAGGCGATGAAGTTGAGATATAATTTGCCAACTGGAAACGAGTCGTATCGTATGGATGAGAAATGTCACCTTTAAGTATGACTGGAGGTGACGGAGGGGCGAAGTTATAATTACCCAATATCAGTCTGACATATTGTTGACGTACGTGAGAGGTCAGAACAGGAAGCAGAATAACAGAAAATAGAAACATATTGTAAATAGACGTGCATCACATAAAGCTGCACAGACAAGCAGGAGCTGAGGCATATGTAGGTGTGTTGATTGTCTTTCGGGAGCTAAATAAGTTTGGCTTTGGGGGCTAAAACAGTCCAGAGTTTATGAGCTGTGGACACTTGTGCAGATCCTCTTAACGAGTTGGGTGATTAATGCTTTGGTTGCTGTTAGCTCGGGGGCTCAGCATCCAGGCTGGGCCACCGACACAACACGTTTGGCTGTCCCCTTTCGGCTGGCGTGACAAAGTGACTGCGCTGACAGTCTGACTGTGCTTAACTTTCTTGTAGCTTAGTTTGATTAATGAGAAGCCGGCCTGCAAATCTGAAACTCGACAGGGGAATCAGCTGTTATGAAAATAGCAGGTCTAGTCTTATTGAGGGTATATGTTGAGGCATAATAAAAGAGATCTGGAACTTCTGAAGTTTGCTCGAGGAAACGTAGTCCTTTTTGTTATTTTGGAACAAGTCAGTTGTTTGTGATAGCTGTTATTTTTTTGAGTAAATACGAGCCGAGTTGCCTAGAATGTCAGACAGCCTCTTTATTGTTGGAAATGCTTTTGTCAGGAACGAGAATAACATTTGGTGATAGTAAATCATTTCATTTAGAAGACAACATTCTGGTGTATTTTTGGGTCCGGCTAAACTTAATAATCCAGGAAACGGGAAGAAATGCGAGTCACATCTGTTCGACTACTGCGGCAATTAACACAGGATCTTGAGTTTGTGCCGTCGCTTGCTGGCAGAGGCCCCTCGCTCGTCATCACGCTGAAAATTTTCTGCCTCAGTTTGAGTGATGCTCTTTAATTAAATCATTAAAAAAGTGGCGCATTTGCACAATATGCTTCACCGCCTTCATTACAAAGCACTATCACTTCTCATTTATCCACTCACTGAGAGGGAGCACTGGATTCGCTGTTGTGTGAAGCCGTTTGAGCACCGACTGAGCTCACTATCTCGTCTTCTGTTATCCTGCCAGGCAGTTTAAAGGTGGACATGCATGCTCTCACCGCTCCAAATGACTAAGAGGTTGATGGATGGCTGGAGCAGAATGGAACTCTTGGATTGCCTCGTGTTCTGTGTGTCCAGCAGGTTTGGACACACTTTGGTGCAACAGAGGATGGCAGAATTATGGGAAGAATATAGTGTGTGACAAGCAAATATAGAATAATGGTTGCAACTATTGGTTTAAATTATTCAGTTTGTCCGCTAAGGCAAGCTTTAATTACATACAGTAATACACATGCTGTCCATATTATGCAGTACCAGCTATACTATAGGTGTGTGTACATTGTATTCTATAGCTGAACGCAGCATGAAAGAGCAGAGACTCTCGTGCTCCCTTAGGCTTTGCAAACCCGAACATGTGCGGTGCTTCAGTGGGCAGAATTTATGAAGTGTGGTGGCTTCTGCTTCACGCTCCAGCAGTCTGAATCCCTGCTTGCTCATGATGCGGTCGGAGGCCCACAGGACCCGCATCGCCCTCCTCACTCTGCAATCCCACCATGACAACCACAACAACTGATACCTGTGAAAGGAAATGGGTCTGTCGTAATGACCGGAGCTCCGGCAGAAGACTCATAGGAGACTACAGAGGTGAGGGGAAGCTACAGCGAGTGAATTCATGGCACAGATAGAGGGGATTTGCTGCAGAGGATCTCATGGTTCAAGGAATTTCGCTTGAATCATCAGGGTTCAGTGTACGGTCTGCAAACAAACAGAACTGGAGAAGATAAACGAAATAAGCTGAATTCACCACATAATCACTCGACATCACTCTCAACATCACGTGTCAGTTGTTGTTTTCCTTATCAAACAGGATCATGCAAGACAGACACGGGGCGATGGTGTTTGATTTCCCTGAATGTTTGGTGTCAGAGGAGATGCAAAGTTATTGACTACAGACCGGTGCATCTTCATTTAGCCGCTGTGACCCAGGATCACTACAGTAACGCATGAATCAAACCGCTTTCTCTCTGCAGGACGTCGTGTCACTGCTGGTGATACAGTTCAGCCCCCAGCAATGACTTACAGGCGTTTAATAATTCAATCGATCCTTGCTGCATGATTATTTTCTTGATTCTGTTTTGTTGTAGATCGCACAGTGTGAAGAGAGAGAGAGAGAGCGAGAGAGAGAGAGATGGGCCCAAACTCACAATAACAAGGTGAGCGTTGCTGTTGCCAGTCTCATTCTCGCCTGAATAGATACCAGAAGCATTTAACATTTAACGTATTAAAGCTTATAGATGCCTTGGGAAGTTCTCATCTATGTCAGACTTAATATTTTCGGGGTGCAAATAAGGTAAATTTGTAAAAGCCAGAGGCAGTTCCGCACACAAATAATGACGTAAGAGACGAGAGTGGGGGTGGTGGGGGAGATGAAGCCTGAAGTAAACACAGATACTAAACAGGGATTGTCTCTGTTCTCAGGAAAATTAGCCTATTTTCCGCGGGTCTTGTTTTAGGATTTTGAGTGTCTGCCAAACAGCAAGGTCGGGGACGTGAGCTCAAAAACCTGCCAGGCAGCTGTGGATTGTGTCATCATCTGAGCAAGCAGCACTGCTTAGTTTAATGCTGCAAACAGTTTGTACAACAATTAAAAACAAAAAAGGATAGCTGCTTTAATTAGGAGCCTCGGTTGTCATTGTAGGCTCTTGTTTCTTGCGAGATGTCACAGACAGAAATGGCAAACACCTACCGTGTGTGAATGTACGTGTATGTGCGTGCAGTTAATGGTGTCGAGCGTGTTGGGACAACAGATGTGAGTGTGTGTGAACATTTAGAGAGTGTATCAGGTAAGTTGTTCTGCTACAGAGAAGAATAGTCAGGGTATGTGCATGTACATGTCTTTGTCTGTAGGGTTCACTGGGTTAGATGTAGTGTGTGTGTGTGTGTGTCTGTGTGTTGAAATGTTTAGCTGCTGTCAGATGGTCTACCTCTTTAATCTGCCCAGACAGCTATGTAATTGGACCATGCTGCATGTAGTGGGGGACCTGCCACTGATAGTACACCCACAGTATCGAAGCTGGTGAAATAATAGGGATGGAGGATGGGTGTGTGTGTGTGTTGTGATGGGGGGTGGGAGTAGTT
>OMOW01101412.1:0-12273 GCA_900312555.1 Lamprogrammus exutus
ACTTAATTCCTCTAGGCTCTACTTTTTAACCTTTTTAATTTCACTCTCTTGTTCAGACCAGGATCCAAGAATACAATGGCTGTTCAGGCATTTCAGTTCGAAGGAGGAGTTGCCCAAACCTGAATCCATTCTGCCCTCGTCCAGCCTGGTCGGTCAGGTATGCTGCAGAATAAAAGAGCTGGGAAAGTAGTCCCATCTCCAAAATCCCCATTCTGACTCATGCCCTGCCGGTAGACTATTCGTCCCTGAGGGTCTCTGCTCTGCTCCCAGGTTGTCCTGTGGCGGCATGCATCTCTAGCCATGGTACTACAGCGGTTCTGGTGGACCATGATGGAGGAGGATACCAATCAGTTTGTGGCCGCCTGTATAACCTGCTTGAGGCACACAACCAGTCACCAGTCTCCTGCTGGGCTGTTGCGCTCCTTACCCATCCCCAGTCGCCCCACATAGCTTTAGATTTTAACACGGGGCTGCTTCTCTCTGCTGGTAACTCCGTAATCCTCATTGTAATTGACCGATCTGTCTGTCTGATCGAAGTCTGCCCACTTTATTGCCCTCTACCAAGGAAACAGCAGATGATCTGGTAGATCAGGTTTTCCGCCGTCATGGTATCTCGTCTGACATGGTCTCAGATTGTGGCCCCCAATTCACCACCTCTCTGTGGAGAGAGTTTTGTTCCACCCTTGAAGTTTCTGTGAGTCAGGACCTAGAAGCCATCCTACATTGTCTTGCTTCTGATAACCCCTCATCTTGGAGTCAGCAATTAGTTTTGGCAGGTATGCACATAACTCTCACCCCTGTTCAGCCACTGGCATCTCCCCGTTTGAGGCAGCCAAGGCTATCAACCACCCCTTTTCCCAGAGTGTAGTGTTCCCTCAGTCCAGCTTTAGCTTCGCCATTGCTGTCGGACGTTATTGTTTGAGGTCCAGGACAGAAGGTTTGGTTCTCAATGAAGGACATTCCCCTTAGAGTACAATCACGCAAGTAAGCTCCCTGTTTTGTCGATCCGTTCCCCATCTCCAAGGTCATTAACGCTGCAGATTAAAGCCTGTTATCCTTTTAACTCTGTCTTTGTGTCTGTATTTGCCCTGATTCCATTCAAAACGTTTCACCAGTGACTGTTCTATTCCAGTTTTGGGTTACCTCCAGTTGCCTCCCCCTAAATGAGCACTGGAATGTTTGAAAAGACAGAATTAGCTCTAAAAAAAAGTCATGAATTTCCTGTTGCTGATGGCAATGGTTATTACGGATGTATTTGGCCTCAAACATATTTTAGAAATCTACTGTCTTCATGGGGTAAATGACATTTAACTGTTAACATGTTACATTGACGCAGAGTTTGCCAATCCAGGTCCAGGAGCAGATTCAGAATTATTTTGTAATCATTTCTCACCATTGCTTCAATATTTTGAAAAACTCTAACTTAACCTGGTGCTGTCCGAAAATTACATTTTGTGTCATGTGTCCAAGCACCCATTAGATAACGAGCCTAACACCTTTTACATTTTTGAAATGTTCTCCAGTCGGGTCAAATCTACAGCCTGCTTAGCACAACCAGTAATGAGGAAAAGCGTGCTAGTATAACCTATAACGCCAATGGCTGCTTGGACACCAAATTAGTGTGAGAGTAGTTTTTAGACGGTCCCTTGTGGGGATTTTAGGTTATTTCCAAGGACGCAGGAGAGAAGGACAAAGGACAGTATATGCCAAATGACACCCTGCAGGTCTTTTGTTTTTATCAATATGAACAGGGTTGCACAGGAGCCCTTTGAACCAATGTTTGTTGTTGCCTTTTGTCGTAACTTTTTAGCACCTCCCTGTAAAATCCTTTGTGTTTACTCAGTAGTGTGTAGATACCTGAACATCTTATAGTATGTTCTTGTTGTAGCAATTTTTGCTATTGTGCTGTAATAGCATAGTATCATTTTGTGTATTGAATGTAATTTTGCGAAATGAAGGAATCTTCATTGCCAGAATGTGCCATGGTGGCTATGTAGTATCCAGTCATGCGTCGTGAAAACACAAACATAATTGTAAGGCGGATGTCATGAAATGCATCAACGCTGTGTCAGGGACAGTAGCCTTGCAGCAGGGGGCTAACAGGAGCAATTTGCACCTTGCTGAAACGTTATTGAGTGAATTTTCACACTCGCACCAAACATAGATCAGAAGGCCTTTGTTGTGTTGTCCTTCTCCTCTACATCCTTGGTATTTCAGATTAAATTCTGTCACGATAACATATGCTATTGTTCAGTTAGCGTCTATGGACATTCGTGAAGCCGATTATGCAGGTCTAACCTAGCGTTTATAAAATATATTGCTGATAGAAAGCCAAATATGCTACAAATGTGCAAAATCAAACTAACTTTACTACGGTTGTATCAACCACTTTCGGATGGAGTGTAACATGCCGCAGTACAGTGCTGAATTGGCCTTAAGGTTGCTTCTCAGAGACAGATCAGTTCCCACTGTATGTGATTCCATGGACAATGAACATACAGGCTATGGTGACTTTGTGCCAACATTAGCAGACTGAAAGACTTTAAAGTTATGCTAGACATTGGCTCACTTGTTTGGCTCATTTTCATACTGTCAACACCCACCCAAAACAGATCCTTCTCTAAAATGATAAACTGAGGGGCTGGAAACTGCTGCAAAAGCTGGGTTTGTGTCATTTTCTTTCCAACTTCACAAACCATTAACGAACATTTACAGACTCAAAAATCTCTTTGAAAAAAATCTGCCATATTTTTCCCATGATAGGCTTTGTTCCAGAGCGGCATGAATTTAAAAAAATGACTTTTTCAAATGACAAATAAAGCAATTAAGTGCCATTGTTATTACAGTCATTTCTTTCTCTTTAGGACAGCGTGGTGGATCAGTGGTTAGCACTGTTGCCTCACGGAAGGCTCTGGATTCAAAGCCCCATGCCACCACTGGAGCCCAAAAGTCACACACACATACGCACGCACACACACACAGGAGAATATTGAGTGCTAGGGGAGAAGTAATTTTCTCCCCCGTGTGTTAATGCTCAATGCTCCTGTCACTGCCCTTGATTAAGGCACTAATGTGTAGATCGTGCACCCTGCTCCAATGCAGAGGATGCATTTCCCCCTCCCCCACAGATGTGTAGGATCAATGAAACAGTTTAATTATGATATGAATAATATAAATGATAATAAATAAATGATAACACGTTCAGGTCTGCGCTCTAGTGAGCCCCCTTCTGGTTACACAATAAAACAGCTGTCATGTCCTGTAGCTCCTTGAGTCAATGCAGAGCCTCAGATTCAATTCTCCACAGGGACACAACAGCTACACATTTACATTTACAAGTACATCTAACATTCACACAGTAATGGATGGATTAGCGTCTTTATCCCCCAGATATGCGCAGAAAACAAGAAGCAATATTGTGATCTGTAGGGAATAAAATCAAACATCAATTACGGATTGATGTTTGATTTTTGCAAGAAAGATATTTTTTCAATGAAAATGGAGGTGAATGCACAGAAGATAGTTTGAGATATCAGTAAGTTCAGTCTGAATTTCAAAAATCTGCTACTACTGCCACCAAAATTTAAGATGTGCATGTTTTAAAAGTAAAATATTTTCAGGCAAATTAACGGCAGAACATCATACAATATCAGGACTGAGCGGCAGGACAAAATCTGTATTGCAATATTTATCACAGGATTTTCCTGATATCAGAATGTTACAGTAGTGACTAAAGCACTTTGCACTGTTTTAGTGTTTTGCTGAGACAAAAAAGGAAAACTACCAACATATGTTTCCACATACGTAAGCAAAAAAATACATTTGGTAGAATTCATACATACATACATATATATATATATATATATCGCCATGTTTCCATCCAAACAGAGAGTAAAACTCAACCTAATTAGTTTCCACTAATTAGTTTTATATGTATGTATGTATGTATGAATATATATATATATATATATAAGGTATATGGATATATTGTATTACGTCTTGAAATCTGCCTGTAATCTTATTTGTATTGACTCCAAAGGCAAACAGATAAATGACAGGAATGATTTTTAAGATGTTTCTCTGAATTATCACATTTTCAGACTTCTTCCCATTGGTCTATAGTTTACTTCCTCAGGCATAATATCCATGAAATAAAGAAGAGAATGAAATGAGACGTACCCACAGAGAGGATGGCCAGTCCTACATATGTGTCAGCAGCAGGAGTCAGTTTGGAGGTGAACACAGACTCGGTCCGGTTTCCTTCAGAGAAGTTAAGAGGCATTTGTTGTTGTTTTTGTCGTTGTTGCTGGTGTTGATGCTGTTGCAGGGAATAGTCCGGCACGTTCCCTCACAGAGCAGAGATGAGGGCACAGAAGCTGATTTTTATGCGTACACACATCACCATGGTAACTGGAAACACTGGAGAATCTCCTCCACAAGCCATCAAGTTATCACGTTTGTTTGATTTTATTGTACTTTTGTAATTTTTTAATTTGTTTCATTCTATTTTTATCTTATTAAATGTTATAAGATCCAAAGTCTCATCACTCTCAGAAACAAGAAAACCCACTAACATGCGATATAATAAATTATAATAACTATTGAGTCATTAAAAAAATCTACGCCACCAGAATTAGTATATCCAAGTATATCTGTCTTCTAGAAAGAAATGAGGAACTTTTGATGGAAGGAAAAACAGAAACCAATTGGAAGGGGAAGAGGAAGGACTTGGAAAAGGAAACGTAAAGAAAGAAGGAATGAACGAACGAACAAAGGAAGGGAGGAGGGAAAAGGAGAAGGGAGAAAAGAAGGAAAGATAGAAAGAATTGATTTTTTTGAAGAAGAAAACCAATGAGAGAAGGAATAAGGAAGGACTGAGGAAAGGAAACGTAAAGACAGAAGGAAGGCAGGAAAGGTAAAAGGAAGGAAGGAGACAGAAGGAAAAGATAAGGACTGAGGAAAGGAAACAAGTGACGGAACTAACAAATAGGGAGGTCTAAGGGTGTAAAGAATGGAAGGATTGTATGAGGTGAAGGAGGAAGTAAGGAAAGGGAGAAAGAAAATGTTTTGAAGGACGAAAGGAGGAAAACAATGAGTGAAGGAAAAAGGTCTGAAGTAAGGAAACAAGTTAATAGGGAAGGAAAAAATGAAAGAAGGAAGAGCAGAAAGGGGGTAAAGAAAATGCAATCAAGGAGAAAGAATTGAATGAGGTAAAGAAGGAAAGAAAGAGTCGCTGTGTGTCAGAGCTGTGAGCTTTGTTGTTCCAAGTTGTGTGTACAGACTTGTGTGTGTCTTGCTTCCCTGGGGCTCAGATGTTGTTATTGGCTTTAATGTGTTTTTCCAAAATTGCAGATACAAAGGCCCGTTTAAATAGATTTACTGTTACATCACTGCTATTCACTTCCAACCATTGTGTGGGAAACACCACAGAAGTACTGCAGTTTCACCACAATCACCATGTACACTCACCTTTCTGAAAAAGTATTCAGGGAGTCAATATGCTGTACTGTGAATTTCAGTACGTTTGATGACATGCCTAAGAAACCACATGGCGCTATCTGCTGGCCTTTGTAATGTACTACAAACTCTTACACAGGGACAAAAAGAGAAACAGGAAGTGATGCTTTGAGTAGAAAGATAAAAGTAGACTTTATTTGATGGTGTTCAAAACCTACATAATCTGCGATTACAAAACAGGATCCCCACACACAGAGACTGGAATGCTGTACTGACACAAAGGCATCGGAAAGACTGGACCTAAAATATGAACACACAAGTGGAAAACAGAGGGAACACCATTCAATTTAACTTTAATCACACTCATAAGTCTTTCTTGTGCTCGATGGGAGTCAAATTAAGCTTACAAACACTTAAAGACTCCCAAAGTCAGACGACAAAACCTTTTGTCATTGTTGCTCTGGGGCTTTGAGAGAGCTAAACCGCACTTTTCACAACAGCACGAAAACGATTTCCTGTACATACAACCTTAAATTGAGTGGCATTTCCCTTTAAGTAGACTCCATACGCATATACACATAAAAACATTTAAGCGTGTCCGGCATCCTGTCGTATTCCATCTGCAAAACTAAATCTGTTACCATGATCCAAAATCATCTGGAAAAATATATGGCTCATATATTTTCTCTCTATTATTTATTATATTCAGATTGAAAAATATAATTATTTTTTACTTTAAACAGCCTGATGAACAAAAGTGTTGTGTTACAATAATTCAATTCAGCTTCACGTTGTCACCCAGATTAATAAAATACCAACACCTGGAAAGCCCTCAGAAATATGACATTCATGTTACTGTGAACATTTAATTCCTAATTCAAACAGAGTCAAAATAAAGACATCAATCAAATTCTGAGTCAATTTTTGAGGATTTTTGGCCACAGAACTCCCATTTATTTCTAATGGGAGATGACTGCTTATAGCTTAACGCTTAATTCATGACTGGATGTTACCAGGGCTGGCCCCTACTATGGAGTAGTCCAATACCTGTTTGGAACCGATTGGTACAGGAGTATAAAATCACTATTGCATTATTTTTACAGTTACTGTCACACATCTACATTGTGCACAATCAGTGAACAGCTCATGATGGGAAGAACCGAGTCCAGTCGACGCTAAAGCAGAAAGAAGACATGTTTAAGTAATCAGCTGTGTCGGCACTTTGCACTGACAGATGATAGTGTGACACACACAGAGCTCAGGGCTTGAACTCCATTTTTGAGACAATGATTATTTGAAAGTGTGACTGTTGTCATGATTGGCGCACTGTTACGTAGCCTTATTGTTCATTAATTAAAGTTGTTTATTGGTGTTCATTCTGGTTTATGTGATAAAATGTTTGGACATCATAAGAGTTGTTATTTTTTAAGCTTGTAATCCAAACATAACACAGTTCATTTGTACGACAGGTGTATGGGCCTACAATATTGATGTAATTCTTTCACTCGCTGGACACATTGAAAACTAGTGATTATGCCTCGTTATTGGTTATGAATCGTATCGTTACTGCAGCCAAATACTTGACTCCTCATTGGGAAAACCAGCAAATACTCAAATCCTTAAAACGGTACTTCGGGCCAGCCCTAGACACTACATATGTATTCATGGTCTGGTCCCATCTGCCCCAAAACACCCAAACGTTGCACTTCCCTTCTTCCTTAAGGTTTGCACCCCAGTGTTGGCAGCAACGAGGAAAGCATGTTAAAAAATAGACAAAATCTTTAGCTATTCAGCTTTTCTAAGTGCAGCAGAATCGGAAACATTAATTTCAAGTCATCATTATTTCCTACCCTCCTGTGTATCATACAACGAACAAAAAAAGTCATAATTTTCAGTTAAGAAACTAAATGTGAAAGGATAAATCTTTGATCAGACATATAATATACTGCAGCCACACTGTAACATCCAAAAATAGGTTTAAGTTGAAATATAATATATATATATTTTTATATATATTTCAACTTAAACCTATTTTCATATATATATATGTATATATATATATTCTGCCAATGAAATACTGCCATTCTAAGCCACTAAATAGATTTAATATACTGATGAGGTGTAATTTGTGTCTCTTTAATCCTCCCTGACAGTTCTCACACTGTGTCGAACTGTTACGGAATAAAAAAACAAATCCTGTGTCATTTGGCACCCGAGCTGCTCTCACTGGACTCTGTGGTGACGTCAGAATCTTTGTCGTCTGTGGTGACAGAAACAGCAGCAGCAGCGCCAGGGCTTCTCTCCTCATTGTTGCAGTGATTGTTATTACTGTTGTTGTTGTTGTTGTTGATGCTCTGGAGCCCGTGGCTGTTGTTCTGCATCATCACCATGTCGCTGAGCCTCAGCTCCTCCAGCTTCTTCCACAGCTCATCCCTCTCCTGCTCTTTCTTTTTCTCCCTGAGCAGAGGGAGAAAACACACACACACACACACACACACACACACAGAGAAACGAGTCACATTAAATGAAGTTAATGAAGGAACGTGGTTTGTTTTATGAATTGTTTTCAGTCTATTCACCTTTGCCTCTCAGCTTTGTACGAGGATGTCAACTCATCAAACAGCGTGCTGTTCATCTCCATCAATGTCTTCAGCACATTGTAAACCAGCGCTACGATTGTCCTTCAACAGAAAACATTTCATTTCACATGACAATGAAACACAGCCCACACTACACTCTTGTGCTCAACAGCAGACATCAAGGTTTCACTGTCAATGTGTGGTCCTTGACTAATAAGGTGGATGAACTGGCAGCCGACATGAATGATTATCTCTTGCGCCAGTGTAGCCTCCTCTGTTTTTAATGGAGACCTAGCTGAGTGAAACCATGCTTTCCTCAAGCATGAGCATGGATAGATTTATGCTTTTTTACAATGGAAAGGGACAAAAAGACTGGAGGAGGAGTTTGCCTGCATGTGAATGATCAGTGGTGCTGTACAGGTCATGTCACTGAGAAGCTAGCCATCTCCGATCCAAAACCTATTTTGTGAAGGTTTGTTTGTCTTTATTCTTGCAGTTTTGTTTTTGCTGCTGTAAAGATGTGAATTTCTCCTCATTGTGATCAATAAAGTCTGGCAATGTCTCGTCTACCTCGAGTGGTTTGTAATGTTATTGTTACCATCATGGTGGCATGGCATTGTTATGCCTGTCTGTGTGTGTGTGGATAAACAGTCTAAAGGACAAAAAAACTTGACAGCAAAGCTCATATGCTCATAAAGCTCATCCAAGACATATGATATATATACTGTATATAGAGCAGAAGATCTGATCATGTGACATTAGTGCTGAAGACACAGTGACTCGAGAACATACGGGTTCCAGTGCTCTTTGGAGATTCTGTACAGGCTCCCAAACATGACAGGAAGGATCTTGTCAATGTTCTCCTCTATGAGGCTGAGAATGTACTCATTATTCCAGAAGTACAGTGCTCGCTCAGCAACCTGTGAGGACAGGAGCAGAAAGTAGAAGACGTGCAGTCATAAAGTGACATTTATAAAGGAAAGGCAACATGTTGGAAACCTTGTCTGTCCAGACAGCCGGTACAGGCCCCTTGGATTTCATCAACAAAATGTACTAAGGAAAGATACATGAAAGTAGAAGAGAACATATGTTGTGGAGGGATTTCACACCTTGAAACAAATTGCACATACGGTATGACGCATGTGTGTGCATATGTTGTCAATATATGTGTTATACTGTATGTATTTACAGCCTACCTGAAAGTGGGGATTGGCAACACATTTAGAAATCTGTCTGAACAACGGCTCCTGGATTTTCTTGAATTGCGTGGGCTCAATGACATCCAGAATCTCCTCAATTTCACCGAGGAACATCACCTAATTGGATGAAAGACGAAGAACATGAAGCGATCGATTTAAAGATCAAAATGGTGTCACAGTGTCCAATGTATACTAGCATAATACCTCTTTCTGGCTGCAGGTTTTAGGCCAAAACTTCAACAGGCCACGGATCACCTGCAGAAGCACGAGAGAGAGTTAGTTTTACACAATGTCAAAAAAAGCCTTCAATTATTTGCTTGAGTGGGTGGTTGTTAGAACCCACTACTCTTTCACTGCAGTGTAGATTCATTTTGCACTTGTGTTCTTTGAGTGGGAGGAATGATAAAAGAAGTACCGGCTCAGTGAGTGTAGGATCCTTCTCCAGGAACTGGACAACGCAGTACGCCAGCTGAGTGACACGAAAGCAATACTGTAAATGCAAAATCTACGCACACAACACTGACACATTGTTCTAGTACAAACAAGACCATCATTAACAGCATGTTGTGGGATGATAAAAGTTTAGTTAGTAAAACTTCTGATTAACATATTTATACAGTAGTTATAGTCCCCCACTGAAGAAATTGATAAGATTTAAAGTAACACTAAAATTAAAGCTATGTTCACAATCCAGGCCTTAATTCTTAATTCCGATTTTTCAGTCAGGTCCATTCTTTCTTATTCACGTTAGTTCATGGAGGTATGATGACACTGGTTTCCTCAAGTGTGAACACAGCCCTGCACAAAAAGGACAAGCATGTGCACATTCAACAAAAAACATCCATGTTTTGAAAATAATCTGATCTGTCTCACAGAGGGGCAAACAGATTTGGTAAACTTCAGCCTGGAATATGAACATAGCACTTGACCCCGGACCTGTACACCTGCAGTGGCTGACATGTTCAGTCAAAGCCACTAGAGGGCACTGAAATCCACAGATTCCATTGTGACAGTATTTAATCCTGCAAACACCGTCTTTAACCACACCTACAATGTTTCATTACACACCAAATCCTTTCCAGTCAGGTGTGAATGAACAAATTCATGATCAACAATATAAATATGTTACAGGATGTGAGCTCTAACAGACAGACTGGATAATAAGGAGATTTTCTTTCTACCTGTGCATGGAAAAGGGACAGTCCTTTGGCTGTATGCAGCGGAATGAGAACCTTCATCAGAAACTGCTTGTGCTCTGCCTTTAAAGGCAAAGCAAACCCATTGATAATGCTGGAGAAAAAAACACAACACCAAATGATTTGGAGAAAGATTTCAGGCCCAATTCAGGCTCAACTCCACTGGACTCATACCCACTGTGCACTAACTGGACATAACAAGAATGTGTCTTATGCATTAAGCAAAGCTAATTTACGCAATTATTTAAAAGTTAACAACATAAAGAGCAAGTATTTGAATACTCAAACAGTAGCCGCCAGCCCAAGACAAAATAATTTGATAACATAAGTGACTAAAATTAAAATTACAGTACATTAAAGTAAGTACAATAAAGTAAATTCAATTTCAAATTTTCTGACTTCAAGTCACGATTCAATTACCTTCCAAGGATCTCAAGCAGCTCAGCAACTCCATTGAAGTGTTCAGTTTCATAGATGTAGCTACAACAGAAACAAAGTGTTGGCATAAATTATGAGACGCACAAAACCAAACAAACATCACACTTGGACAGAACATGTGAACAGAACAATGATTTTGTGTATTGAGAGCCAACAGGTCCACACTGGGAAACCCATTCAGGGCAGGAGTGTTACTACAGCAAAGAACACAAAACATAACTAACACGAATGTTACAGCCAAGAGGCAGTGCTTTCTTCAAATTTAGAACAAACAAGGGCAAAAGTGACGCCAAACATTCATCAGAGCACCATAATCAGCTGCGGTGTTCATGTAAAACTTGCCAGATGTCTTACGTGCATATGTATACACATTCTGGATCAATTCAAGTGCTACATTCTCTAGAATAAGTTCAAAAGCTTATTAAGAGACAAACAATTTCACTTTTATACAGGATGGGCAAAAAACACTGAATAATTAGCACAAAAAACAAAACTGTCCAAGGAGCATAGCATCTTTTACCAGTTTATTGTTTAAAGATTTTTGTGTTAACAGCGTACAAAAATTTTTTTTTTATAGCTGTGTGCAAAATGGCTTCACAAACAATATCCAACAGTATGTGTATTTACATGGAGCCTTTTTTTTTTTTTGCTTTTTATTCCATATTCAATAAGTAGATGTGGGTGATCTTACTGGTAAAAAAATTAAAAAATTAAAATATCACTGATTGACCAACACCATTTACACGGTGGATTCTCAAAGTCTAGACCACGGTCTGCATCAGGTCTGAATCTCAAATCAGTTTGGACCAGCCCGCGAAGCCTGATGTTAGCGTTAGTTAATTTTGATGCATTGTCAGTGAAATTGAATGTGTTCATTACTGTGTGCATATGTAACTATGACACGCATTGCAGACTGCCAGATTAACGTTGCACCATACTATGTGTGCCCACAGTTTGTGGGTGCATTCCTGTCCAATCACAAGAAGCGTAGAGTGGAAATTGGGAAATACTAATATTACAACTTGGAAACTGCAATATTTAGTCGCCTTTCTCTGGCTGAGATACCAGGCTGTCTTGATGAATGTGTGTTCATGAGGTTGTAGCCTAGTCTATAAGTGATAAGCTACAGAATGCACTGCATTTTTGTTAACGACAACTTACTTTTATTCGTGTCGGTGCATTTTGCAGCCATCCCTCTTAACCACTGACCTCATAAAATTCATATGTGGACCTTTAATAAAAGTTCGAGCACCCCTGGTGTACACTATATGTAAAATTGCTTTGTGACTTTGCTGAGGTGTGTGTATGTATCTCATATACAGTACATACACACATAAACACACCTCAGCAAAAAAACAAACAGAGCAAGAATAATATGAATTACACAATAAAGAAATACAATTA
>OMOW01101414.1:0-12790 GCA_900312555.1 Lamprogrammus exutus
ACGCTCTTAAAACAGTAAATGGCTCCGATAGAGACCCCAGCATGAGGCCATCACAAGAAACTGCAGTAACAAACATGCATGAAAAGGCCCCACACTATCATATGTTGAGTCAGAGTAAAAACAATCAAATTAAACAATTTGTCTCTGTTGTTTTGTGATTTATCGACCATCTGTATTTGTTTCATCTCACTCGATGAATGTTACAAGACATCAATGAAATTTGAGAATGTCAGTTAAACCCAATAAACACCAATAAATAATGAAAACTAAATTCTCCAACATACTCATGGTTTATGCCACAAATGCTCATTTTGTGGATTTATTTTTTCATAAATCACAACTTTATCACTAAAACAGAAAGACACTGACATTGTTAAATGCGATCTAGCAGAGGCAAATGGCAAACATTAACCATGTACAGTATGTTATCTATATTTGTATGTAAGTATTTTTCATGTGGATGTTTGTTTCTGTAATGCCTTGATATTACAATAAATTCCTTTGTCAGTTTGACCCAACAAAAACCCCCAAATTGTACAAAGTGAACACGATACAAAGGCGAACCAATCAGCATCATGGCCCAAACTAGGCCAGGTATGCATGGGAAACGTGAACATGAAGTCCCCTGCTGGTTACTTCTGGAATTACAAAGATGGACATAATCTAAGAAAGACTGTAAAATAATGTATAAAATAACATCATCCATAAACACAAATAAAGCTTGAATACGTAACATAAGGTCTTAGTCATAAAGTCTGTATAAAAACATTACTATAGGTGTGTCTTTAAAATACAGTTTTGAATCAAAACAATCAACGATGACATCATTAACCTCCTCAAAGCAGCAGTTTATAAGGGGCAGCAGTGACCATTTGATTCAATACAGATGGATGGTGAACAGAGTGGCAGCATGTTCTTGTACGAGGACGATTTCTACCCTGAAACACGTCAGCGATTATAACACGACTTCAGCCAACCTGCACTGCACGGAAGAAGGTAAGAAAACTACTTTATATTCTCTAGCAGTGTTTTCTCCTGGCAATTTTAGTCCCCTTGTTTATGTTTGGGAGTGTGTGTGTTTGATCAGTGTGGAAGAGGCTGAAACATTAATCTAATATGATGGGGTTAAATCATGTTTTACTGGTGTTTAATGGAAATGAATCCAGGTGTGAAGCTTTACAGAGGCCATCCACTAACACGTTCTAACTAGGTAAGTCTGCATTGCATGTGTTTGTTCAGTGGTTACCATGGTAATCAGGGAGGTTAGTAGACAGAGTGTGTGTGTGTGTGTGTGTTTGTGTGTGTGTGCATGCATGCGTGCGTGTGTGTGCGCATGTCTTACATCTTCTCATGATACACATTTTCTTTTGCCATCAACAGGGACCATGCATGAGAACCAGAGGTCAGACGGAGTCACAGTTGATGGAGATGATCAGATCTTCAACGAAGGCACTGTGATCTCCAGCAGCACCACCAGCCTCACAGTAAAGGCCTGTAATGGCAACAGCTGCTTGGGATGAGTGGCCCACTGCATCGAGGTGACCACAAACACACCTGTGGCCATAAAGTTGCTCACGTCCAAAGATACCTGCCATCAGGATGCAGAGGCAAGAGGTAGTATTCATGTTCTTTTCCTTTCTCATTAATATGCTTATCATGATTATTTGGATTACACATTTTTGTCAATTTGAGAATTGTGTAGACCTGCTGTGACAGGACCTAACTAACCTCTCAACTTCTCCTCTTTCCTCCCTTCAGTATTACATCCTACAGATGTTCAGACAGCTCCATCCAGACAGATGCAATCTGATTCAGTTCTACGAGGGCCTGGAGCACAACCAAAGACCCGGCCTGCTGTTTGAGCTGCTGAACAGGAGTCTGTTGGATCTCGTCTTCGATGTCTTCCACCTGTCCCTGTTGCTCATCAGGTAACTGTGGCTTTCGTTATTCTATTTCCACACAATGGCAAAATATTTTTAAGATGTTTGTCTAGTTTGATCATGAATATATCATTGAAACAGCACATGAGCTCAGACATGTCACGTGAAACTAGTTTCTGTCTTTCCTGAATTTCCCTCGGGATTAATAAAGTATCTATCTATCTACTTGCAGTTGCTTGTGGCCTTAGCTGGAATCAAGAGCACCATGACCTGAGACCTGATAACGTGATGCTGGTGAACCATCAGGACCAGCCTTTTAAGGTTAAACTGATTGACTTTGGTGTGGCCAGGCCTTCCTCTTCCATCAAACCTGGCACCTCCCTGCAGCCAAAGAGTTACAGGTATGTTGATGTTCTGTCAGCCCTTGGACAGGTCATTTATTCTTTCATGGTGATTTACTGTGTCTGCATTGGGTCACATCTTGATACTTTGAGTCCTGGCAGTTTGCCAAATTATTTCTTCTATTTTCACAGCTCCAGAGGTGATTTGGTACTTCCAGTATCAGAGCCCACAGACATGTGGTCACTGGGATGTCTGTTGGTGTTCCCCTTCCTCGGGTTTGACCTCTTCCCTGTGGATACTGAGTATGATGTGGTAAGTAACCATGGTTTCCAACAAAGACAGATCACCATACTAGTGTGAACTCTGGAATGTCGGCCAACGTGAGGTTGTTGTGTCTTTTCAGATGCGGTACATCATTGACATCCTTGGTATGCCTGATGAAAAAACTATAAAAAACTGAGGATTTTTTTAATGAGGACGCCACCACACACGCCTGGAGTTTGAAGGTATAGTAACACCTTACAGGACATTCAAAAACACTTTTAAACTTGTTGAAAATGTATCATGGATCTCATCTTTATTCAACGTTTGTCTTTAGAGTCCAGAGGAGCACGAGGCAGATACTGGAGTCAACGTCCGCGGGGCCTCATTCTGCCTCAGCAGTCTGAATGACATCAAAGTGGTGTGTAGTCCCTGCACAACAACACACTAAACTGGTTACACTTTGTAAAGAAAATGTTTGCTCACTCCAGTATCAAATCTCATGATTTTTGATGACTAGTTACAGAATTTGAGTATTTTCAGAATTGCAAATAACGTGAGACTATTTAATCTTTTCAGATGAGGCACTTAATAGATAATCCAGATGAAGCAGACGAGGACTCCCTTGATGAACTCGATGAAAGTACACTGGACCCCAAACAGGCTTGGAAAATTAAGGTAACACACGACTGCACAGAAACATTTATTTACAGAAAATGCAACAATTCTAAACTTGTACTGTGAGTACTTTTGTTTGTAGTAGAAATGATATTCAGGTAGTCTAGATGTGTTGTGTAATAATGTTGAATTAAAATGCATTACATTTTATGATTGTTTACTTGTTTCCATACGCAGGTCTCTCCTTCACAAGACTTTGCTGAGGATGAGGACGCCCAGGCCTTCATCAGCCTGCTGCAGCAGATCTTCATGATGAATCCTCAGAAAAGGATCACACCTGCAGAGGCTCTGAGGCATTCGTTCACTTTAGCATCGTGAGCATCTGAGGAGCTTGACAGGCAGCAACACACAATAAGTGTGAATACATCTCTATTGTGCTGTGTGTGTGTATGTGTGTGTCTGCTAAATTCCTCAATTGTGTCGTCAAAATCCCTCTTCCTTACAAGTTCGTACTCAATGGAGATGGAGAATAAACAGTCCATTCACGGGACAGAAGTCATTCCCCAGTTACAGCATCTTTCCATCACCCATATGCCTCCCTGAAGCTGGATATTTACCAGCTCTGTGGTGGAAAACGGTCTCTCCTCATGGTACTGCAGCTTCTCGTACCTATGCCACGATGTTCCCTCATAATAATGAACTGACGAAATATTGAAAAGCGTGGCATCCTGATTGCCTTCTGTCAGACAAAGGACTCCTTGGAGGTGAAAAAGTTGTCGGTGGCAGCTGGCAGGCAAACTCGTCCAATGCTTGAGGTAGTAGGCTCAGAGTCAAACAGGAATTCCTCTCGATTGTCCTGTGATCCGTCTTCTTCCTCCACCTGTGTGGGCGGACGCAGGCGGTGGCCTCTCACTGCAGTCTGCTGCTCCAGAAGAATTTTCACAACCGCTTAGCTTCACGATAGTTAAAGCTTGTTTTATACTGCTACTGAGATATTAAATCATTAAAACCCAAAGGTGTGTGGATAACTCCCTCTCTCTCACACACACACACACAAACACACATACACACCTGCGCCTTTTACCTACTACAAAGAGAGAACAGCGTGTAAGTTGGTGGAGCTGCAGTAAGAGGGCTGAGGAGCGAAGAAGAGTGAAAAAGAAAGAAGGAAGGAAAATGGCTAGCTGGGGAGGGATTAAATGCTGACATGGTGCAGTTCTCAGCACCCAAAAATACCCCCCCCTCCATCTCTCCCCCTCTCTCTGCCTGTAGCTTGGCAGAACGCTCTGGCAGTTTGGGGTAGAGAGGATTTGCCTGTAAGTCACTCAGCTTTTATGTAATAGCCGTATGCTGTGTTCCAGGAAGACATCTGTGGAGATGCGACGGAATCTTGATGCGGGCCTGTCTGCTCCTTCGACTGCTTGCGTGTGTGGGAGAAGATCCCACAGAGAGGGAGAAATGGAGGGAAAGAGAGAGAAAGGGAGAAGCAGAAATGCACAAAGAGTGGTTGTTGGGGATCACCCCGTGGCTGCAGGCCCACTCTGTCGCCTTAATGTGCTCCAGATTGAAGTCTGTATCGTGTCCTCAGCAGTGCTGATAAACCCACATATCTAAATAGGTAATGAGATATATTCCTATGTAAGAGTGCGTGTGTGTGTGTGCGTGCACCATCTCTGTGTGTATAAATGCCACTGTGTGCTGTAAGGCTTTGCCAGTTTGTGAGAGAAATGCTGGAGAGTGCTAAGTTTGGGCTGACTGCGTGAGCAAGTGACTCGTGTGATTAGTGATTAGTGCACATTTTCATTGTTATCCAGCAAGTAAATGAAGTAGAAGCAAGCCTCCCATGGGTCCTTTCACCAACTCAAGAACACAACACAATGCAGACTAATCGTGTTACGTAACCAGGGTAACACCAACGTTGTCCTTTATTCAACCTATTGTAGAGGGGATTGTAAATCCACGGCTCATTTCAAAAGAGCGGGATACTGGCCAGAACAGTTTTTAGTTCTATTTATAGAATCTCTCTCATAGGCAGGGCCTCAGATGCTAGCCGTGATGTTTTTCTAAAGCAGGACCTAACTTCATCGTCTTCTTCTTCGTCATATTTTCAATCAAATGTATTTATCTCTCCAATTTACCTTTTTGTTCGCCATCTTCTTTCTGGAGCTGAGCAAGTGTGAGAGAGAGCTGATAATCTTCCATGTTCCACAAACATGCTCAGCTCAGCACAAAGGTAAACTACAAATGCTCTCAGAGGGATGCTACACCTGGGCACTTACGCGTTACAAGCCTGATGAAGGCATGAAACGTCTTGGGTGAAATTAGGCCATGGCAGAGAAGTGAGGTACCAATTTTTGTGTCAATACAACATGCCGTGGTGAGATATGACCTCACTTCCTCTTTACCCGTCCAGTTGGTAGCACTGTCACAAAACTTCTTGGGTAACCTTAGGGCCTTGCCCAAATGTCACGTATGAAGTTTTGTGTCAATTCTTGTTGAGATACAGTCTCACTTCCCATTTGGCATCTTCCTACTCAAATTTGTTTGTGTATTATGAGCAAATGGTTTTGAATATCAAAAATGGTACAGATCCAGATTTGGCTTGGTCCAAAGACCACATGAGCCTATTTTTGCTAAGATTTCACAAAAATTGTAGGCTGTCAAAACTTTAAAGGTTTTGCTCAATGAATCAGACACCAGAATTTTGATTCTAAGCTACATGAACTTTGACCCCATCATGACCTTTTGGACCTTTTAGGTGGACAGACGCTCACCTGCAAGTGTACAAACTTTCACAACTTCTTACTAAACTGTTCTTGTGGCTGCCATTGCAGAAGAAAAACACTAAGAATAGAACAGGGTCCATAATAATGAATATATCAATAAGAAAACTCATATACTAATGTCTCAAACAATGTGCATCTGAATTTCATGACATTCCCATAAAATATGCAGTATGTTCCTTCCTCGGGCTGAAACTTTGATCCTGCCTATGACCTTTTAGCTTTGACCGATTTGAAAGCAATTTGATAGCAAAGGTGCTGACCTGCCAAATTCGATCCAAATCAGCTAAAAACAAGTTTGAGTTATCGCTGTGACAGCCGCTGTGGTAGCAGTGGCATAACAATACAGAGAGAAGAGAGAGAGAAAAGTTTATTGTCAATATGTTCACATGCACAAAGTATGCTTATTACAAACCTAGATTATGTGATTGTAAATCAATTTATAAATGCATGTAAACATCATAGTCGGAGGAACACACCTCCGCATGCATTTCCTCAATGGGTGATAATTATATTTGGAGAATTTATTCCATCCACTTACTCACATTTTTGCCTTAATCCCAGTATGGACAAATAATCTAAGTATTGTGTACAGTGAATGTAAACGTAGTGAGTTTTGAAAAGGCCTCAGTGCAACACCATCTAGTGGCCATTAGTGATACTGACACTTGGCATCAGATTCTGGCTACGATGGTGGTTGCCTGGTAAGGTCAAGCATTAGCTATTTGCTAAACTGTTGAAAAAACGTTTTGTTCTTAAAACTGTGGAGATTGAAGAGGGTTGGTTATTTTATTTATACGTCAATTGACTGTGAAAACACTGAGAAAAGTTCTGCTGCCTATGTGGGAATAGAAGCCCACAGGAATCATTCAGGCACCAAACTTGTCCATGTGTCCCCTGCAGATCTTTCACAGTGCTGCTCCATGCTAAAATTACAGCATACGCTGTGTTGAACCACATTGTCCAAAGTGAGAAGAATGACCTTTCAGTTACCACATTGGATCGCTGACATATGCAGATGTATTTATAGAGATGTTTCATGTGAGCATTTATCCACTGCACTGTGATCTTTACCAGATCATTCTTCACTCCTCTCATCCTTCTCACCACCTCCTCTAGCTAACAGATCAGTGTATTACACTTTTAAAAATATATTAAAATGAATAATTATAGTATTGAAAAATAAATAAACAATATTGAAAAACATTTTTTTGATGGAATTTAGATTCCAAGACAGAATTTGCATATGTAATTAGCAACTTGTTTGTTGTGTGTCATTTTTCTCTTCCCTTATTCTGACCAGACACATATTTTGAGCTACACTTGCTGTTTAATAAACGTAAACTACTGTTAAGTGGATGGTGTGAATGGCTTCCTCTGCTACCAGCAAACACGCTGAGTTTTGGTTGCACGGGAAAGTAAAACCACGTAGTTTTATTGGTTTAAAATGGGTAATGTGTATTTCTCTAATCAAGATGTTTTTTAAAAACCTGTGTATCTGTGACTAACCAGTCACACATAATGGTTCCCAGGTTGAGTAAAAACTTGTGCAGTGGTATAATCCATGCGAGTCATTTCAGCGGTACCATCAAGGCAGATGAGGGGATTTTTTTTGAGACGTTTGTGTGGAAAGTGGTACATGTAATTTCAGTTCTGACCCAGAGAGTGAATGTATTCAGGCTGAACTCCAGAATCCCTCTGACTTGTAACCCAACATGAACCTAATCAGGAGGGATTCTGACGCTGTGTCTGGCTAATTATATGTTCATCACATCTACAGACTCAGGTCACAGTCAGGGCCTGTGCCTAATATTAACGTGAGCTCATCTCTGCTGACAAACTCTCAACCAAGACCATTTTTGTTGTCACCAAAGGAGTTTGAGTTGATCATGTCAGAGTTGGTGCTATAATGTAAGGGTGCATTTGTCTGTGTACATCAGAGACATTGCATTTCACAGCCTAAAATGTTGGGTGACTGGAGAAACAGAAGAAGGGATGAATGGGTAAATGCAGAGCCTAAGGTGGTTAGGATGATGGGATTTTATACTTTAGCTCTTCCTTGAGTGTGTCCAAAAATGTTCAAGTTGATTTACTTTAAACAAAAATGTGCAAAGACATGAATATAAAGATTGGGAGCAGGATGCATGTGTGACATGATGTATATTATCAACAGATAACTCAGACACTGAATAAACCTGCAATAAATAAGATAGCCACAAAATGGTAACCAACCAACCTGTTAACACAACACAGCAAAACAGAGTCAAGCACGGTGCAACAAGGACTGAATGAAAAGTCCAGGTAGATGTGTTGAGAACAATGGTCAGCAGGTGTCTGTGATCATGGCTGATTGCTGGAGAGGCTGATGACTGATGCTGCATTAAGGCAGTACGGGAAATTGGTATATGCCAAAGTTACAGCATTGGCATTTGCAAACGAGCGGCCGCCCTAGTCGTATTTCCAATTTGTGGAATCGGATTTCTGGATGCAACACCAGTTTAACTGTTGTGATGGATACGCGACCGTTTGAACGTTTTGGGCAGGGAGAAAAATGGCGTCCACACCGATAAATGGTAAGTAAATCAGAACAAAACCCCAACCTGGTGCGTTTCTACTCTATATACTGTATTTCCCCCCCACCAAAAAGGACAAAAAAGAACAGAAACAGTATTATGATCTTCTGCACCTCCATGTTTTGGTTGTTTCTTCCGAGAAACGCTCGATCACGCTGAACTAACGCGCACCACTGTACTGTCTGGTATTTACCACCTGCCGATGAGCACCTGAATGCAGCATGAGAAACTGGTAGTGTAAGTGTGTAGAGTGGAGGCAGGGACAACGAGTGATAATACCTGAACATCTCTCTGCACCCAGGTTTAGCCTCACTAAAACCCCACTGTTTACATCCACTCAGTATGTTTTATAGATTAATATTTTATGTTTCTCCATTGGCTCAAACTCATATTTAATAATGAGATTGTGTTCTGTGGCTTGACATTGTTTTTTGATTTTGTTTTGTGTTGTCATGAACTGGCTCATGGTTCAGACAAAAGAAAGTGATTTATTTGATATTTGACGAACGTAAACAGATTATGCAATCAGTACAATCAGTAGTGTGCGTTGATGTGTGAAGAGTGTAACTGAACCAAACCACAATGTCAACAGCAGAGCAGAGAGAGAGAGAGAGGGACTAACAGGATGCTGAGGTCCTCGATTCAAGTACACAGTTATTTCTTTTCAGACAAAATCAGTGAGAATAGCTAACTTGACTTAATGAAGTGGTGAGGACAGAGGACCAACATTGAGGCGACCAGACGTCCCCCGTTTAGTGGACACAGCCCCTGTGCCCAACTGTTGATTGTGATTGGCTTGCGCTTTGCAACTAGCATTATGCTGCCAGTGGGGATTCATTAACGGTGCGATTTTGGTGTCAAATTGGGGGCATGTGTGGAACGGGTAAGGGTTAATCCCAATCCAGACCCTGCTCCCTCACCATATGCACCCCTGCTCCCATTTGTGTGATCCCGTGGAATGGAATGGGGGACTGGAAGTGGACAATAATCTCATGCAGCCTGCAGTATTATTGTCTTATCGTCTTATGTCTATTGGTCTGGCGAAGTTTCGTATTTGCAAGAAAACAGCAAATATTACCACAGCTGTCTGAGCTAGGAACAGTAACCATGGAGACTGATGTTTCCTGCTTATAGTGGGGAAGGATGAGTGTGTCGCCATAATTAAACATATATGGCTCTCTGTACCGCACAATTCTGATTGGTCAGTTGACTTGACTTGATAACGGACCGGCCATCTGAGCAGCTACTGTTCACTGATGTTTCATGTCGCCTTGTTACTTTGTATCACTACACAAAGAGTTACCAGCATTCCTATCTAGCTACAAACTAGTATTGCCCTGTTGTCGTTACCCGATAAGACGCGTCAGGTTTTCAAACTGAAAAGTAACAAGACGTCAACATCAACATCCCGAAAGCCGTCCCATCCATTTTGATGCATTTCACCTTTACTGAAAATGTGCGTATTAACTTAAACTCTATATCGGCCGCTGATAGTTTGCTCTTTATTTCTTTGTTCTTATAATAAGCCCCTCCAGGGTGATACCAGACACCTACATTATCCTTTACTTAATTAGTCCGTCATATGTAGCAACCCTCCACAGCTGCGAGTGTGACTTCATACAGAGTGGCTTGCCATGGCAGAAGAGATCAGTGAATGAGCCTAAATAACCATGAAGTCTGAAGCAACATTAGCTTAGGAACGAATAATGAACTGAACTGAACTGAAAGGTCAGAAAGGTCAGGTGTGTTTTCATGCTTTTGCGTCTCTGTATTGAATTGCAAGCTCACCAATGATTGCACATACTGTGATGTCATGTTTTTGTGTCATTTATATTCCAGCTTAAATGTTCTAGACCATTTGTGTAATGTCGAAATGGTTACACATTTCACAGTTCATTTATCAGCTCAACAGAATGTGTTGGCGTCTTATTGGGAGTGATTTTGCTGATACATTTGAAAAATATTACAGTTTGTCAGTGATAAGAAAGCAAGAAATCAACATTTCACAAGCACAATTGATCATAATGTAAACCTGGGCCTGTTTTGCTGCTGTGTTTACAGAAATTACTGTTAAACAAAACTTAAACAGTAACAGTAAATATTAATAACTTAGATTTAATTGTTGGTAATGTTAATCTCATCATTACGTGTTTCTTTATGAGCTCTGTGACAGCGATGAGTCGTACCATGATGGGTGGCGTTTCACGTTGTTGTGCTGGGAAAGTCACTCAAAAGATTAAAACACTTTTTTTTAAAGAAGTTCTGGCCAAAACTCTGCCTGTCCGCCTTTTAATTAGTTGGTATGTGTCACGATGTCTGTGTGCCTTTGTCTCAAAACTTTTAGATCGACAACAGCTTCTAATCATGTATAACATTTTTGGTGGGGTTTTTTTAGATTGCAGATTGTAGCTTTAATATTGGTGAACTCACTGGATCTACTCAAAAATAGAGCATTATGACCTGTACAGTGAAAATAGATAAGAAGAACAAGAGAAAATACTAAAGTGGTTAGCTAAAGAATTGTCAAAGATGAATAAATGTCATATCAGATTTGTTTCATTTAAAAACTACTGCATGAATACAGTTTAACTTATTGAGTGCAGATAAAGCATTTACACGTAGCTTTGTGTAGTTGTTTCATCCGAGAATGTGCCAGTCTTTACAAAACCACGTGAAGGACACAGTCCAGGCGTCATGACAGTCACGTTAGCACGGCCCGCAGCCTGTCAGTGTAAATAAGATGGATGGCCTGAGGAGAATCGGGAAAAGAATACATATGAAAGCTTATTGTGCACATATGGTCCATTAAGCACTTTCCTGCTTGTTTTTATGGCTGGTTTAATCTTTTTTAATCTGTCAGAAAATCAATTTGTTCACGTCGCTGCCAAGTTGCTGAGCAGAGCACTCCATCATGCATCCATAGACCTTGCCTGCCTGAGCACAGCATTGTGCTGGCTGCTAAACATCAGACACTGATATACAGAGATAAATGAATACATTGATGGATAGATTGTGGGGGAAAAAACAAAAGGGACAGAGAAAGAAAAAGTTTGTGTGAGAGATAAATGGACAGAGAGACAGACACACAAACAGTTGACCCCGTTTGTGCAGAAAATAACAATAATATCAAACGTAATGTACTTCAAAAACAAGTGTGGTGCAGAAAACAAAACATATACAATAAAATGAACAGAAAGTCCCAGTAAATAACAAGTTTGAGTGAAAATGTATATTATTTTTTGCCTTTAAGTTTGAGATCCAGTTGGTTTTTATTATTTCAGAAAACCTTCTCTTGAAGATCATTTAAATACTTCATACCCCAAAATACAGCACATACTCTGATATGTGAATATTCATGACATCAATGCAGGGAAATAAAAGGCATTTACAACAACAGTAATCCTACTGTCTGGCACATATAAATAAATTACTTGTTGTAATAACGCTAATATCACCTTTTAGTGTTAATAGTCATGCAATGAAGCACCTTTAACAGGTTCCTCTCAAAATGATCTTATTAAATCTCCTGTACACTTCCTTCATGGAGACTTCAAAGAGAAGACTTAAGGCTGAGAGAGATGGGAAACGGGAGATAGATTGAGCTTCATTTCTAATACCCCAAATCTAAAACCCCACAGTGCACCAGTGATTATCCTGCATTCAGCAAAAACCAAATAAGTCCTGTAATTCCTCCAAAAGGCCAGAATGCTAAAAGAGCTAATTTGACAGAACAAGTATAAGCAAGAAAAAGTGTTTTCTGCAATAATCTGTGGATTTAATAGGGGAAAGGGAGGATACATTGGATAAAGCAGGGTTTTGGCTGAATCTATTACACCAGTGCTGCGGGATTATTAACACAGCCAGGAGTCAGTGGGGCTGATAAATACCCACATGAAGACATTGCTGGGGCAGTGAAATGTGTCATTTCCACTCCCGACAGCGTGCACTGCTTTGGAAAGGAAGAAAACCATTAAAATTGCATGCAATTTATTTGTCAGCTTAGGAGAGAAAAAAAGTCTGTATCTGGTGAAAGTCGCTTTTTTCAAAGCGAGGCTATTTTCTACTTCAGCTGTTCAGAAAAGGAATATGGCTTATTAGCCTCTGCGACACACAGAGCGTTATTTGGTTATGCAGTGAGGCCTAAAACAGAGTTGGCGCTTAGAGCGGCTCCGTCCCTCCATCTCACTGAGTGATTACCTCTGTCAGGCCTTCAACGGACCACGAGAGACGAACACACTCACACACAAACAGCTAGGCACACACACACACACACCCACACACACACACAGAAAGAGACGATAAAACACCTGTCCCCTAAAACGCCCGAGAGCTC
>OMOW01101420.1:8443-22277 GCA_900312555.1 Lamprogrammus exutus
TCCTCCCTCCACCTACACATTTCTGCATCATCACAAGGTAGAGAGAGGCTCGCCCCAGTCAAAACATCTCCTGCACCTAACAGCGGTTGAGAATTGAACCCATTTGATGGCAATTTTATTTGCAAAACAATACGCAATTACATCAGAGAAGGGAATCTTAGTGCAAAAGTTCTATTAAGACCTGAAATCTGTTCATGAACAAAGTCGCCTTTCATTCTTCACTGTGAGTTGAGACAGGTGGTGATTAACCAGGAGCTTTGGGAAGATGAAAGGATGAGATAAAGAAGAGGAAGTGGGGGTAGGCAGTGGAGAATGCTTACTCTCTCTGCTGTGCGCCTCTGTCTGAGCAGGCGATGTAGAGGAGTTTCAGGGCTCTGGCAGCTTTGGGTGATGGAGTGTGAAGAGCAGGGGAGCCAATAGACCTCTCACCCCCAGCAGACGTCTGCAGGACGGGAGCTATGATGGCGTCGCTGTTCAGCAGCCAGAGCTGCAGGAGGAGCAGACAGGTCACTTCACACTTGAGACCTGTGAATGTGATGTCTAAAGGGTGACATTTCACAATCTATCATAAAAACTCAACATGTACACACTCATTTTAGGCAATATTGCCCTTTTATCAAACGCGCAATATGGGCCAGTTGATATTATCCACTTCTTATAGAGATTACTTGATTGCATATTTATTGACAAATTTGGCCCATTTGGTCTATTTTTGTCCAATTTCAAATTATTCTGCTGTTACTGTTATTAATACCCAAGGATTCAATCAGTACATTTCCATGCACTTTGCTGAATGTGTGTGGGGCGGGGGGGACTAGCAGGACTGTTGTCAAAATGTCAATCAAGAACTGTCTGCATACACCTACACAGTCCTGAGAGAGGGTCTACTCAGCCAAATGAAGTGCAAGCACCAGTGTGGGTGTACTATGGCTGTGTAGAGGCTTTATTCACGAACACTTTGTTTAACAACTACTCCAGATCTGTAACTCTAGATTACAAGAATGTGTTTCAAAGTATCTTTATTTGACAATAAAAGAGTTATTGACTGAACAGCATTCTGCTTTTATTGCCATCTTGTGCTGCTGCTGTTTATATTTGGCCAGTTGTTATAAGCCACTTGTAGCTGATTTTACCAAAGCTAAGAGCTTGGCACTGCGCTCAATAGCAACACTCAAATCACTGTAAAACAAATTTTCCACAGCAGTGTTTCCCATTTCACTAATAATTGAGTAGTCTATTTTTGCTAAAATGCCAGACTCTTTATTATCCCCCTGACTGTGCTTGATTGTGGCTTGTTCTTACCAGTAAAAAGGCTTTTCCATCAGGAGCCTGGACAGAGAAGCGGAAGCTGCACAGTGTGTTGGACAGCTCCAGCAGCCTGGCTGCTACAGTCTTCTCCAGGAAAAAGGATCTGACCAAAAGAGACAACGTTCATTTACATATTTCAATCTTCCAGCATTTCCATCAGGTAAACTTGCTGGTCATACATGCATAGTTAATTGTCATCAAACCTGGCCATTATGATACTATGGAAAATATCTGTCACTTCTTATCGTCATCTGTAAGCCCCACACTGTCAATATTAAAAATAGTATGCAAACAGCCTGAGGAGAAAAACTGTTTCTTAAGAGATGGTGAAGAGAGTTAATCAAAAATGGTGAGACACTGATGCGTGCATAGACTACAAACATGCACAAATGTATAATTTATTCAACTTGCACAGTGGGGCATAATGTTATTAAAATGGCTTATTTTCACCTGAAATTGTAACAGTGATAAAAGTAAATCCCCAATCCACAGTTTCCCCTAAATGCCATCAAACCTGTCAGACACTGGGTAAGCTGGACATAGAGGAAGTGGCATGATTTAGAATCTGAACTGACAAAAACACATCACCAGTCACAATGATTAATCTAGGAAGACTATGCTTGAGGAGTTTCCTCTCCTAATTACTTCCATATGTAACATCTTACTTTAACAGCTACAATTCCAGTATTTTCTCCCCTGACATTTAGATAAAACACCTGCCTGTTAAGTGAAGCTTCAGGCTTTCTGTCTCCGACAGTTGGCTCTACCACTATCTGTGTGATGTACAGTTTCAGGGTCTCTGTAAGGAAAACAGACAGAAGCTCATAGACACAGCTGAAAATGAGGTTTATTAATCAAAAAATCAACTACAGTGATGTTTACCTGATGTGACAGCCTCTCCCAGTACTGATGAACAGCTCTTACAAGAGAGTTTTAGTCTGCGGCATGGTTTCTGTACATGACACAAACCAGAAATCACTCATCACAACATCATCACTCAACACACACACACACACACATTGTAGTTTGGTGGTTATAACTTAAACCACAAATCAATAACCACAACATGGGAGGAGGAAAGCGAGACAGAGCGAGATATACAGCAGATGAGACTGCCTTTTTTCCAGCCCTTTGCATCTCTCTCTCTCCTCAGTTTTAGTCTTGTAAAGAGTTCCACTTTTGCAGAGCATGACTAATGGAAGCATACAGCATTTCTACAGAGTTCTAGATTCAGAGGAGTTGGTGTGGGTGATTATATGATGAGACCAGACTATATATCATGCAGACTGGAATAAAAAACCTGTTATTAGCAAGTTAGTTTGGTCAACTTTTTACCACCTCCCTCTAACCAAACGTAGTGAATATGAATTATGTTTCAATTTTCTAATCATCTGGATTATGAGGCAAATTTTGTGTCAAACAGCTGCAGTCTACTCTCTGCTATATTTGAACTGACATACCTCATGTTTTCCAAAGAATGTTTGAGATGATTTGGAAAATACATTCCGCTGTATTTGAGTATACAATAAACAGTACCTTTATCATAATAGGTAAAGTAGCCCATTTGTACAATTCTTGGTTATTTCATGAATATTTAAAGAAATCTATCAAATTCCCTGACCTTTTCAGTATGGAAAACAGACCTCTCTCAAAATTCCATAACATCCTACAATAACAAAAGCAGTGGTAACCTTAAAATGGTGTTTTAGAAACTGCCAAGAAAAAAATACTGACAGCTTGCTATTGCACATCCCTCACCTTTGGAGCTTGGCTGTCCTCTGTGCCAACGAGGCTCGCTTCCTCAGTGAGAGTCTGCTCACAACTGCTGTCTCTGGCCAGGAGGAGGAAGGTGTCACCAAGTAAACAATCCTCCACCCGGGGCAACAACTTCTTGCTGGCGAAGGGGTCCGGGTGACAACACCATTCATCTACAATGGCATTCCAGTTGCCATTAGGGAGAGGCAGCACTCGCTTAAACACTCTGAAATAAAGGGAAACTCATTTGCAATTTCAAGCTTTAAAAAGAGCAAAACTGGCATTTATTTTTTTATTGCAGACTGGATATATTTGGACATTAAAATTATATTGACTTGGGATTGCTGCAGCAAGCGCTGTTATCTCTCAACAAGCACAAAGTTCTCAGAGGTCCAGAAAAGAGAAAAAAACGAGACAATGGAGAAAATTGCATTCAAAATGTTTCTTCTGAATCACTTCTTAAAATGCTTTAATAGAGATTTTCCATGCAGTGCTTATGGTTGAATTCAACCACAGCAATAAAGCAAGAAAATAATTAACATCCAACAATAGAAACACAAGCGTAATACTTGTGCTTTTACATTTCTCATATGCGAACACACTGCAATCTTTTTTTGTACCTAAAAACCATTGTCTTCTTCCTACATAGGGGTAAAACAGACAAATATTATGTGAAAAGTCTCCTGATACATTTAGAATTTTACCGTTTATGCATTTCCACAAAGCACTTGGTACCTTTGCTTTTACCTAATTTCTCAAGAGCTGCAATAAAATGCAGATATTGTTGGTACCATTCATTATGAACATAATGTTGGTTAAATTAGAAAAAACAAACTCACTTTATGTTCTTCTATGAACACCTCTACTTTCCCTTGCTCTTGTGGGAAAAAGGAAGTTTGGGGCAACTTATAATGGGTTATTGCAAAGAAACTTTGCCAGAGGGCAAGGGTCTTAGTAATGCAACTTGCAATTTCCAGCATGTCACACCGAGAGTACAGAAAGCAATGAGCTGAAGGCAATAAGAACAGTACGACTGTACAGCAGAAGCACCTAAAATACACAATTCTTAATGGGTAGTACAGAGCTTCATGTCACCCTCTAACCTAGTAAAGCTGACAACTGTGGGCTCCAACGTGGCTCCATCCATCAATTTTCCTCCCTATACCGCCATCCCTATACCATCAATAAACACTTCCTCCTTTTACTGTGGAGGAGGGGGTAAAAAAACAGTTTCCCATTATGATCTTTCTCCTCCATCTAGATCTCACCTGTCCTCGAGCAGTCTGGTCATGCAGGCCTGGCAGTGGAAGCAATAACTCTCCTTTTCCCGGAGTCTCTCCATCACGCCGTCAGAGGTGTCTGTGAGCGACCAAAGGCAAAGAAATAAATGAGCCAAATCTAGTGAAAAAGCGGTAACCTTGTACTACAAAGCAGAAAAGTCGATGAAATACAGGGCAGAAAAGTTGGCTTAGGTAGGAAGCTGGCAATGAATCCGTTTTTGATGGGATTAATCAATGGCTGTCCTGAGCTGCAGCTTGTTCGTGACAGAAAATCTCAGGAAAAGCTGAAAGATGGAGTTTGTGGATGCTATGCAATGACTCTGGAGTGCATGTTTGATATGGGATCAAACCAGAAGTTAAAGGGAGTAGAACTTAAGTCTGATAAGTTGCAAGTGGTCTGATGAGAGTCCTGACATCAGAATTTCCACCTCCATTCTCTCAGATGACCGAGTGACAGCTACCAACAGCCTTTATTCTTGGCACAGAGGACTCTCGCAATGCTTGCATGTGTCTGTGAGTAGTAATTTGAAAGACCACGAAGTCCTGAACGTTACCTTCGTCTTTGCTTTGGTTTACAGTGATGCGCAGCCTGAAATGCAGCTCTTCTCCACCGAGTTCTTCTGTGGGTGTTGGAGTGCAGCATCCCTGCACGAAGCTGACTCCTGCCGGCAATGTCAGGCTCAACTCAGCTCCGGGAGCCCGGATGTGGAGAGAAGAATCTCTGCCTGCCACAACCACTTCGGCAGGACCTCCGGCAAAATCTTTCCTAAAGTTTTATGGAAATGCACACTGGAATTATGAAGAATTAGCGGTTGTGGTATGACACCAGAATCCTCCCATAACATCTTTCACTTCTACACACCTTAACACTCCAGTGAACTCTATGTAGAGAGTTTACAGTGAATTTTCAAATGATGTGAGGAGTCATACCTTAATCTACAAACCAAACAATATAAAATATACACTGCTTTTAGGATATGTGACTCAAAGCGACTTTGAGTATCTAGAAAAGCGCTATATAAATTGAATGTATTATTATTATTATGTAATATCAAATATATATCAAACAAACCTGCAAGACTCAACCATGTTACTTATGAGTGAGCTGTAGAGCTTCAGAGCTCTGATTCATCATTTCAAGACAGATACTCATCACCTAGTGTCACTTAACCTGCTGCATTTTCATTCTGCTGAGGACATATGAATGATTTTGGTCTTTGTTCTTATGACCAACAGACCAGTTTTATGTTTCGTGCCAAAATTCAGGAGCATCTGTCATTAGTCAAAGTCTTGTACTACACAGTGACTAATGGGGCAGCCTTGGCTGCAGAACAAAAAATTAAAAAAAAATCATTCAAAGAGCGTCTAGCAAAAAGTTATTTTCTTTGCAATGTACTCTGAGTCAAAGGGCCATCATATAAAAATAGTACATAGCTCTTCCAATACCGCCTGTAGAACTGGACCCAAAACGCACATGAAACCTAATAAATAATGCAAAGAACCATTATGAACACTACTACAGTTTTTAAAAATACCTCTATTCATGCTGGTGTCTGTGAGTAAGTGAGTTTATATAAGGCCACTGGCTGAGAGAAGAACTGTTCTGACTGAAAACAAACTTTTGTCTGTCCATTTCTTGTGGTTTGGGGATGCTTTTATTTGATAAGTCTGGTTCAAAGGAAACTCTCCTTTGCTGCCTCTTGTTCTCTTTCCTCCTCTCTAAATCTCCCGGTAGTATAAATATCATAGCAGGCTACATGAAAGGAATCTTTCACGCTCACACACTCCCACATCGACAATAGAAAAACATACAGAATTACTACCCTGGGCTGTGGTGGCAGTGCTGTATTGCATTGGCAGATGCGCAATCTGTTCTGATTATTTACTGAGATATTCTCATCTAAAATTGGAGGAAGCTGATAAGTTAGTATATTCAAATATTGCAAGGAATCAGTGACAGAGAAGTCTTTCATTCAGTGTAGCTGGGGAGTCGGTGCTTAATGCTCTACCTCCACCTAGTGATGATGGAGATGTACTACATGCACATATATTACAAAAGTAATTGGCATCCATCATTGTTCATTAAATAGAAGTGACACGTTGCTTTTGATTTTTGATGTAACATATCATTTTAAATAATAAAATACATGAAAATGGCTTGGACAAAATGATTGATCCCCCCTAGAAGTGATAATAAATAATTGAAGTGATATTTCAAGCAGTCTATTTTCTTTAATTAGTATCACAGGTGTCTTCAAGCTTATAATCAGTCATTCAGCCTATTTCAATGGAGAAAAGTTCTCCCTGTGCTGTTTGGTATCACTGTGTGCACCACACTGAACATGGACAAGAGAAAGAAAAGGAAAGAGATGTCTGAGAAGATAAGGAAGAAAATAATTGCCAAGCACGGTCAAGGTAAAGGCTATTAGAGCATATACAAGCAGCTTGATGTTCCTGTGACCATGGTTGCTAATAATATCAGGAAGTTTCAGCTCCAAGGGACCATAGCCAACCTCCCTGTTTGAACAGAAGGATCGTTCGAATGGTGGAAAAAGAAGCAAGGAAAACTTCAAAACAGATACAGGCTGACCTCCAAGATCAAGGTACAACAGTGTCTGGTCGCACCATCTGTCACTTTCTGAATGAAAGTGGGCTCCATGGAAGAAGACCCCGGTAGACCCCACTTTTGAAAGAGAAACATAAAGAAGTCCTTTGTCCTTTGTACAGATTAAACAAAATTAGACCTTTTTGTTGAGTCACATCAGCTCTGTGTTCACAGAAGAAAAAATAAAGCTTTCAAAGAAACGAACACCGTCCCTACTGTGAAACTTGGAGGAGGCTCAGTTATGTTATGGGGTTGCTTTGCTGTATCTGGCACAGGGTGTCTTGAATCTGTGCAGTGCACAATGAAATCAGAAGATTATCAAGGCATTCTGGAGCCGAACATACTGCCCAGTGTCAGAAAGCTCTGTCTCAGGGTCATTATCCTGTTGGAGGAGCCATGACCTGTGACTGAAAGTGGGCCAAACGACCAGTTGAGAAGTATAGAAGTCTCATTCAGAGCTACAGAAAGCACTTGATTGATGAAAAGCATGCTGCAAAATAGTAGGTTTTGGGTCCCAATAATTTTGTCCAGGTCTAAAATATGTTACATTGAAAATCAAAAGCAAAGTGTCAGTTCTATTGAATATAGGATAAGGCATGGTGGATGCCAATTACTTTTGTCAGTTGCAACTTATTTCAGAGAAAATTGTGTTTTTTATTGGAATTGTACCAAAACTTTTAGCCACGTCTGTAAATACGTATTAGCTATGTTTTGACAGATGGATAGATCTGTCTAATCGTGTATGTGGAAATGCTGCATTTTGGCGCCAGTAGAACTCCTCAACTGTGTCTACCATCGTCAGTTGAGGCTACAGCCACTGTAGAGGCAAGTCGTTGCCCCTTCTTCAGCTAGATGTGTCACTTCGTGAGTTGGCCTCGTAAACAGGCACGACAAGACTAGGTGACTATCCTTTATATTATTTAATTCGAAAAACACAAAATTACAAAGTAAAGTATACATTCAACTGTACAATCTAATGTGCGGTCAAAAACTATATAGCTTCCAATTCTTCCAAAATCACTAACACAGTATCAGACTGTAAAGACTATAAAACTTACTTATATAGATGATAGTGTAACAAAATGGTGTTATTCAAACCAACAGTGATGCCATCCGAACTAACAGAGTTACAACAACAATGTTACATTTATACATTACTAAATTATACATTTCAGAATAATATGAACCTTATGAATTACTAATTGGTGACATCGTTTTTGGCTCTTACAGCCACACATGATTGCCTTTAAAAAAGACTCACGATCCACCATTTTACAACTGTAACACTTAGCTGGTTCAGAAATTCCAGTATCTAGCAGCTACAGACGGTGATGATTTTCTCAGGAGTCAGCCTACATCAATCTGGTGCAATGCTAATGTTGCCCAGAGTCTGCTGCATGTGTAAGTACACTAATATTTACTCACACACAACAACTTAACGAGCACAGACTGGATAAGCTTAGGGGACAATGGGGCCTTTTGTCTGTCGTCTTATTTTGATGTTTTTAATGCCTCGTAGTGGTAAAAATCGATTAATGCCGATTCAACGCACATTTTTTGCAGACAACAGTGCCGAGTGATTCCTCTGTCAAAACGACGATCTTTGACAGGGCTGCAAATCTGAATTTACACACAGCGGTTGCTTTAAAAGTTAACAATGCTGACAACAGGGTAAATATTAAAAACAGTGGTAAATTCAGACATTACATACATTTGTGTTTTGTTACCTAATAAGCATCTCTTACATGCTTGAATTGATATGATGGCGTAGTTTCAGGTTTATTGAGCGACATTAGCTGTTAGGTTAGCTTGCATTGTATGAGATAAACTACAGATTTTTTTTTACAACAGTAGTTTCTTAAAATACTCACTGGACAATGAGGAGTCCACTCTGAAGTCGTTTTCTGAGCTCGAGAAAGAATCCAGCTCCATGTGTCCGGGCTGGCATCTCCAAACACGCCATTCACTTCAGTCAGCCCAGCATTCACTAAAACTAAAATTGTACAATCGCAAGTCGGATACAACCAGGTAACTATGGATAGCGACACCACTTTGCTTACAACATTTTTACAAACATAAAGGCAGATTTATCTGACTTCGGAGAACAGTAATCGCCTGCACTATGGCGACAGAGCTATAGTCAAAGACGGCAAAATGAAAGAATAAAGTAGATCCAGTCAAACATTTCAAAATAAAAAGAATAGCATCGTTTTCGATAAAGGCACTTGTCTGGTTAATGTTTTGTGTTGAGTTTCGTACAGTTGATCTTAATTTTATGCAATTAATATTTGATTTATTTTTGTAGTTGTACTTTGCATTTGTTTGGATTTACGAAAGATTGCCAGAAATTTTCCTGTGAGGGTTTTCCATCAGGCTGACAGCTTGTTGACTTTTGTTTTATAATTCGTCACATAACCCATTTTCTGTTTTCATTAAGAATTTTTCTACCCTGTCAAAAACGTAGTTGAAACTGAAAAAGGTTTGCGTCTAATCTCAAAATTCTGTGACAAATTCCAGAATAGTATTTCCTTTGCCATGGATACAAATGTAATACCTTTGCCTTTTTTTCTTTTTCTTTTTTTTTTAACGAAAATATGAATTGTATTGTTAATATCTCAGTGTCTTCTATTTTATATTCTACAACTTCTTGAAGGCTTTGACCTAATAGATTTCGAAAAGAAATGACTGACGTTTGTTGCATAGTCCATTTTGTTGTTATCATATGTAATGAAAAATAGTTGAATGTACAATTAATATGAATGCAAGATTTCAGGATTTAGAAGAACATTTTAGATTAATTCAAATCATGAAGTAAATATAAAAATACCTTAAAAAACAGATATTAAAATGAAGTTCTCATATTCAGCCTACAGAAAAACTTATTCCGGCATTTACTTTGATGGTGATTTCCGCCTAGCGTGGCTGTCAATGGTAAGCTTCACACGCTTCGTAGCGGCGGAAAACGTCCATGCGGAAGCTGAACCGCTAATCTGCAGTGCAGTGTGGGAGCTGTCAGTTATTCCGCTTTGTTATTTCCGCTATTGGAAGGCAACGATATGGCCACAGACGTTCACACACAGCGAGGAATTCATACGAGAAATAAAAATATGTAGAACACAACTGAATTTTGTCTGCTGCTAAAGCTCGTTTGTCAAAAGTCCTGACCTGCTTGAACTGGTGACATCGGAAGTAGCCGGGCCCTGCATCTGCATCCTTTAACTGACGTTATCCAGCCTGTTAGCCATATTATTGACGTTCTCAGACGCTTTTAGTAGTCAAACCAAGCCCATGGTTGAATGACAGTTGCTGGATTGTAGCCTATAAAGGTAGGTTCTTAAATTGGCTCGTATTATTAATGTTTATCAAGTGCCATGTTAGCTAATAGGAGCTCATTTTAGCTAAAGAATTGCCTCACCTAGCTAGCGACAAGGTAGTTATCTCTTTAGGTAACGCGTGATCTGGCCCAGTAATAAAATGTTTAGTGAGTAATATTTGCAAACTGTTCAGTGTTTTAAAAAAAAAAAAAAATTATTATAACGTTTGGTTAACATATACGAGTTTCGGCCTGGCTACTGTGAAAACAGTTAGTGGGTACCTGCTCTATTTTGTTGACAATTAGTTTAGCAGAATGGGAGCCAAACAACCAGCTGTGAATATTCTTTTACTCATACATTGCTACTGATTTTACACGACAGCATTCAGTCAGTAAGTATTGTTAAATTAGTATTTATTCCCCGTATGTTCTAAATGAACAAAATATCAAAGTACACACAGTTAATCTGGTAATCTATATGGCCTTTATTAGTGTGGAATGATTACAGCCGCTCAAAACGTTTTCATTCAATAAGCACATAATACAGTGATATTTTGGTATGCCCGATGTTCACCAGCATTGGTAAGCATTTATAAATTTGAAATTGTGTTGAAATAAGTTGCTCTTTGGTGGTTTAAGTTCAAATAACCGCACGATTCTACTGTAGAGCAGGTGATGTAGAAAGGTAAATATCACGATAACCTCTTTCTAGTTTAATGTAACGTGTAGGTTTGGGAAATAACATGACAAATCATCTACCTTCTGTTTGTTACATGAGACTGCATAGGAATGGAAAGAAAAACTCGCCTTCCGCTTGCATTCTCGAGGAGTTTTCCAGGATTATCCATCAATTAAAAAAAAATCCCACTCTATGATTACCACGAAAAATGATCAATAATATTAGGTTTGCCTGTCTTTACTCTAGGTACTACACATTATGTATGAGATGATAATTAACTCCATCCAAGAAGAGGGGATTCTAGCAAGACTATGTTTATGTCTGTCTATACAGTAGTTTGTCAGCCTCATTGAGTCTGTAGCCCAAAAGCAAACCTGATATAGCTTCCTGTCAGCCACGCTGACTTAACATCACCACACGTCAACAACAGGCTTTTTCATGGTTAGCTGGCATACTGCTCAGTGATGCAAGATGCCAAACAGGCTCATCCCTGTTCTTCTGTTCATCAGTTGCAGCAATCTGCACTCGGCATGGTCATGTTTTTTTCTGAAAGATAGCATTGTAGTACGGGGTGACAGCAACAGTATTCTGTGAAAGCTGATTACTGCAGCTTTGTGTTGGGGCTGTCTGTCCTCTTAGTGTCCAAAATGTTCCCACATTTGATTCAGACTTTGTGTTGAGGTCATTTTATGATTCAGCATACCCAAACATATAAAACTCTGATAGTTGCTTCTTCTTGTTTCTGACTTGGTGTCACTTGATTTAGGTGACTACATCCATTAAAAAATGCTCCAACTACAGACTGGCACCTTATTGATGTACTGCTACTGATTGATAGGCTTTGTTGTTCAGGGTAAAATTTCAACTATAAAGATGATTCATTTTTGACGCATGATCTAAGAGTATTGACCACAAAGTGCAATGACCACAATTCTAAACAATGACACCTCTCTCTCTCTCTCTCTCTTATCTCTCTCCCCCTCCTTCCCACCCCCGGTCCTTCTTTCCCCCTAGTTGCTGGTGTGATGTACCTATGTGTGCCTGGTGTTTCATCATAGAATATTAATCACCCAGGAGAATGAATGCAGAGGAAGTGGAGCTGCTCAGTGACTCCAAGTACAGGAACTATGTGGCAGCAGTGGACAAAGCCCTCAAGAACTTTGAGTACTCCAGTGAATGGGCAGACCTCATCTCTGCACTGGGCAAACTCAACAAGGTAATGATGATCACGCCACAACAGCGCTTGTTTTACTCTACACTAGATTGCGAAGGCTAATCAACTAGAAGCAAAGGATCTGAAAGTCATATTTTTGACCAAAATGACCACATTTTCAATACAAATAATCTATATTGTCCCAATTTTAGTGAGGCAGAGGCAAGCATTCCGCTGCCTGTCTGATACTGGACCACCGTTGTGCTGTAATTAGATTTTCTTACAGAGAATATACAATTGTCATCAGGGACAATTTTAAGGAGTAGGTAAAGTTCAACTATACTTGGATGTACATAACCAAGGTCTATGAATGTTAGTCCAACAAATTATCAGCTTCTGCGGTAGGTGACCTGTATTGATTGTTGCTCAATAAATACTTTTTTAAATTTTTTTACTAGCATTTAACTTTTATCTGGTGTTAATTTCAGGCCCCAATTGCATGTTTTTAAAATAGTATGTATGACACATTATCATGGATAAACATGCAAAACGATTTGATGCCACATCAGTTGGAATCTCATATAGAACACCAGTATTGTTTTTTTGTAAGCCTTGATGATACACTTCATTTTTGCGTACAGGTTTTGCATAATAATGCAAAATACCAAGTGGTCCCCAAGAAGCTGACAATTGGCAAACGGCTGGCCCAATGCCTCCACCCTGCCCTTCCCAGCGGGGTCCACCGCAAGGCCTTGGAGACCTATGAGATCATCTTCAAGATCATTGGACCCAAGAGGCTGGCCAAAGACCTTTTTCTTTACAGGTACTACTGCGCTGCCATTTAGACTGGCTAACAGAATCACTTGGAATAACACAAAAGTTTTCAGCTGGTATCAGCACTCAAATTCATATTTTATGTTGTATCTTTTTCTCATCACTGCAGCTCTGGGCTCTTCCCTCTACTCTCCAATGCCGCTATGTCTGTGAAGCCTGTGCTACTGGGACTCTATGAGACCTACTATCTGCCCCTAGGGAAGACACTGAAACCAGGCCTACAGGGGCTGCTGACTGGGGTCCTGCCTGGTCTAGAGGAGGGCTCTGAGTACTATGACAGGTAAGGAGACGTTCCCGTAACATTCCCTCGTGCCCACTGATGCCATCAGAGAGCAACGAGCAACACTCAGAGCGGCTGAGAGAAAGTGGCATAAATCTAGAGATCCCACTGATCTCTGTGAGTATCAATCCCTCTTTTCATATTTCACCTCTGGGATAAAAAACGCTAAGACCACATACTACTTGGACAAAGTCAGCAGCACCACAGATGCTCGAAAGTTATTTTCAACATTTAATACTCTTCAAAATCCTCCACCACCTCCACCCTCCACTACGCTCACCGCAGACATCTTGGCCTCCTTTACTGATAAGGTATCTGCCATCAGTAAACAGTTCTCTCAGCCTGACCAACTCAGTTCAACAACCCCCCATCCCCAAGCTAATAGGACCTCTCTCACGTCATTCTCCCCTCTGACGGAGGACAAAACTGACTCCCGTCCCACAACCTGTCCTCTGGACCCCATACCTTCCAACCTGCTACAAGCCATTTCACCCACATTTATCCCTGCAGTGGCACACATCATCAATTCCTCACTCACAACAGGGGTATTCCCTACCACATTCAAACAAGCTCGGGTCAGCCCACTGGTCAAAAAACCTACACTCAACCCATCCTTGGTTGAGAATT
>OMOW01101423.1:0-20281 GCA_900312555.1 Lamprogrammus exutus
TATATGAAATTACTTTTCTGCCCTGCTACTTCATAATATTAGACGTCAGCCATGAGCCACTTCACTTGCTGGATAAAAATAAATGAATAAATGTCTCATCTCTGACTCCTCATCTTATGAAGTATCAGGGCATAAAAGTAATTTCATATCCACGTAACAATCAAACTGAAAGCACAGACAGTACAATTTCCCTCCCTGTTTCAAAATCAAGGAGCTGGTGCTGGTCAATTGTGTGTGTGTGTGTGTGTATGCGTGTTCACTTTGCCATGTGACGATGCTGTGACCATGTGACGGTCAGAAATGTGTAGTTAGCGTTTCCCACAGTTTAAAAATTTATTTGCGGTGTTTGACCCCAAGTGGGGGTGGAGGATGCGAGCACCATTCAGCTTTGAGAATCGCTGCAATGCTGATTCGGCCATTCCAGCAGATCCCACATCAAAACCCCACATTTGACAGCAAGGAATAATGGATAGAAAAACAAAGGACATGATTTTGCTAGGAACCATTTAGTTGGGCTGCCCACATTAATTTGACATAAGTGAAACATTGGTACCGTTATATTTGATTTAGATAGACTAACATGCAGGCTCCCTTTTTTTTGTCCAACAGCCTGGCTAATCTGCTTATTTCCCGAGCGAGAAACTTGTTGGTTCAGTGTAATGGATGTGATGGCGCTGGTATGCTATGCTGAGGCTCACAATCCATGACAACCACCCGCCCTCTCTCACTGGCTCACGATAACGCTCGAGACTTGGACAGTTATCAGTTTGGGGGAGTTGGACAGGGAGGTTAGAGCAAATCTATCAACGTGAGAACATGTTTCACATTTCTTTACAGACAAAACGAGTGAAAATTGACCAACGCTGTGTAAAATAAGCCCTTTTTCCACTGACTGCACATATGAAATGAATGGCGGATGGTTGACACCGAGTGAATACGGGAAGGAGCAGAACTTTAAATTAGAAGAGTTGGGCTATGCGAGTGACACAGCGGCGGTGGCCAATGAGCAAGAGATGAGGCCCGTTATAATGACGTGCTACGCCGCAAAATGACTCTAACTTGTCATTTTAAGTGGGTGGTGAAAGCCTCTTAAATACAGACATCACCCCGATTTCATTGGCGTAGTTGGGGGGGGAAGAGGCTAGGGAGTTTCCCTTTTACGCTTCACTGCCAACAAATTTGCAGAGGGAGAAAAAGTGCTACTTAGCAGTGGAGTTGACTCATCTTTTCCTCCTTTGATTTATTTGTTTAAATGTCTGAATTGATATGCACGTGTCTCATAATCCAGGGAGCCTTATTACAACTTGTCATATTGAAGGATTAGCACTCTCAGCCTTCCTTATACAATAAAAAAAACTTGCATGGATAATTATTACACCCGTACGCAGTAGAGTGGGAGTATTATAATCGCTTCATTCCGACTGATGGTTGCGCTGTAATAACAACTTTGGCGTCTAACATTTATAACGTTAGAACTCTTCAGCCATAAATCATAGAATCAAATTTCCTGTTTTCCTGGATTCCACACCCATTCACAGAGGCCCACATTCTGCCTTTTTTGTTTGGCATCTCCTCCGACAGATTTCGCTCAAATCTCACAGAATTTCACATGTAGCATGTCTGGTCCGAGTCAGATAAGAGTTGCATCTTTGTTTTTTGATATTCCTTACCATTTTGTCACAAATTGCTGCTAGGTTTGAGTGGACGTGGCTCATTCTACAAAAAAGTGTTACTATATCTCATGAATTAATTGGGCCATTGCGCTCACTTCTTATGAAATAAAAGAAGGATCAGTCGACCTGATGGTAGCACTGATAATGATTTCTAGTTTATGTTAGAGCACCGGCTGTGGTTTTATGCCAACAGTCTTTTGTGTAATATCCTCCTCATATGACATAAGTGGTATCACATTAATCCATGTCAATTGTCTGCGCCATCTGCATCCAGTGTCCCATGTGAAAACCTCTAATTTTCACCTTCTAATTAGTGGACATTAGATCCCAAACATCATCAAATAGCAACACAGATGGTGTGAATCTGTGGAATAGATTCTAATGTAAAAAGTATTAACACTTTATGACAACGTTGCATGAAATCCTAAGGCTATAGTAAGGTATAAATCTGTTTATTCCTCCTGCTGCTATCTACGGGGAGTTTGAGCCACTGTGAAATTCTCTTGCAGGGATAAACACCACGGTGTACCATGGCAGGCTTCCAGTACCACTCATGAGGTGGCCTATCTCCTCATGTTCTGTTTGCTCTTTCATTTCCAACTGCACCTTTGTCTAAGTATTTGATTACCAAAGAGGAGAGTGGCTATTGGTTTTCCTTGTCAGCTCCCCTGTTACAGAAAAACATAGATGGGACACAAGCTGAGCAAAACATTTTGAACTTTGTCCAGATGTTAGATTAACTTTCACGAATTACAGTATCAAGTGAGTGTAAAACCCAACATCCACCACACAACAAATCTAATTAAGTGGTGACATTATGACTTTGGCATTGAAATAAAATGCGATTGCAAATGTGAAAAAATATAACAAAGAGGAGGATCCAGACAGCCTTTCAGGGAGGGATCATTTTAACTGCACACAGATATGCAGAAGAGAGAGGGGAAAGCGGGAAAAAAAACTCTGGCATCACGTCCCAAGAATGTCAGCAATGAGCTTACAGACCACATCCCAACACATAAGAGTCAGAGCCGGAATCACATCCAGACCTATAACAGCACTAGGGGGAAAAAAAAGAGAGAGGGATTGCTATGGAACGCCTAACTGAGTCAGGGGGCCCTCTCTGACAGTCCAATGAGCATCCTCCTCCACCATCACATGACGCAATCCCACAAATGGTTCGGAAATCGTTCCATGGTGCCAAAATCTTCTCTTTAAGGGAAAAAAGGGCGAGAGAGTGAGAAAGACATAAAAGAAGAGAGAGAGAAAAGGCAGGGAGACCTTGTACAGAGAGTCGGAGAGAGCTGGGAGGAAATACAAGGCAATGTGTTTTACTGCATGCCTCCGATTGGGTCACGACAAATACAGAGGAGACATAAAATAAATCTAATCTGGAATGACCTGGGCCTCAGACCAAACTGAGCCTGTGATTCACACATACAGTACAAGCACACCTAGTACCAAAAAAGCAGGCAGAGCAGACAGTCAAAGAGGGACAGAGACTCAATGTTAATGTAAGTACATACAAAAGAAGACGAGATGTGAGATTAGTACCTGAAGAAGTTTGACTAATAGTAATCTTTCTAATAATTGAGCCATTTCCTTAGGAATATACATGGGGAGGCTGAAAAGAGAAAAACAACAATGAATGAAAAGAGAGAATCTGGACCTAACAACAACAAAGTGGATAAACTGAGTGTGTAAAGCAGCTAAATAACTGTCTGGGCAGACTAGTCCAGTCCTGTCCCTTCACTTCCCTCTCTGGTTCTCCCTCCCTCAGGCTCCATGGCTCTATCTCATGCTCTTTCCGTACAATCACAGGGACCATGTTACAGCAGCAGTAATAGCACATGACAAGGTGACCTGTGCCCCACACAGGATGGGCTAAACTGGGGTGGGAGGGTCCCATGTCCCGTGTCCAACCCTATGGTCTCTCCACCACTCCCTCCCCAGTCCAGGCCCCACTGCTGGCCTGCAAAGGGAGAGAGAGGCAGTGACGGCAACCTGCCCCCTTATGCTGGGCCCCTTACTGGACTCTGGAGAGGGGAAAGAGACGAGGCAAGGAGAGGCCCACTCAAACACACCAAAAGTCCTGTTTATGTCTATGCCGAATCTGACGAAGAATGTGCATTCTCGTGCAGACACAGAAAACCAACTGGACAGAACTGGACGGACAGACATGTAGGTGAGGTGGGCGCAAATGCAGTCAGGCCACAAGTCAGAGTTACACAACCTCCATATAAAATGTGTCCCTTTCAGAGAATATCTCTCTAAATAGAGTAAAAAAAAGAAGTAACTGACATCCTTTAATTCAAACTTAACTTTTATATGGTATAAATAATATGGTACATACAGCAGATAGAAATAATACAATGATAGTACAAACTTGACTGTGGCACACATCAACTGCCCTACATATCTAGTAGTGGCTTATATTTTGCTCTCCAAGAAGAATTTGTTTTGCATGATTTCAGCTCCACTCATACACAACAGATATTACCTGTACTGTGTTCTGCCTAGGAAACATCAACCACAGGAGGTAATTGAGAACCCAAAGACATTAGTGAGAACTTAACACTTCATTAGTTTTAAAAGCAACTGAGCATATGTGCCAAATAGCATGCACACACAGAGGTACATCCAAGTGGGTATGTACGGTTAAGTACAGCAGCCTCTTTCTATAGGGTTACATGTGAGAGGAAGCGACCAATTACTGTAGTCACGGAAGGGGGGAGGGGCACCATGCTTCACTGTAAAGGAGACCTAATGGACTGTACCATCACCACCACAGTGATTCATAAACAACTTACCATAGTTGCAGTCAATAAAGGAAAGCAACTAAGCCCATTTTAAAACTTCCCATTGCAGATTTACACTCAGAGCTACTGCCTGGCTCATTGGATATTGCGATTGAGTCAAGAAAGCTGAGGCGCAAGTCATCCTTATTTGGGCAAAGTTTATGGTTCTGGGCTGAATACACAGGTTCTGTCGTAACTTTCCACATCATTTAAATTCAGAACACATGTGACCACCACTCTTAAGTCAGCTGGGCCATTGAAGTAAGGGAAACCCCATCAATTATATTATTAACCAAGCAATGGTGCAGCTCATACAAATACAGCACCCTATAACATTTTGGGGTGATACTATACAGTCCAACTCTGCTATTTCATTGATGGACAGCTATGAAAAATATAGCACTTGAGCAACAGAATTCTGTGCAAGAAATATGCCTCTTACTTAACTGGTTCGCTGTGTATGTCTCAAATTAACTTTTGCAGGCGTAGTAATTTTTGGACATGCGTAAAACAAGATATGCTTCATTCTTGATATCATTGTCAGGATTCGTTTGTCCTAACTGGTGCAAAAACATGAATTAGTACAAGTAAAATTGCATCTACAAAATCTGCCAGCTACGGTGAAGCAACTGCGTGTGTTTGTGAAAGTGGTGTTGTATACTTTCCAGGTTCAGATAACTTCTTGTGTCGGCAAAACAAAACTATGTGTTGCATGACAAGACTTTGATTCTACACTTGAGCAGTTACTTTCTACTTGAATGGCTGCAAGAGATCATTACAAAGTCAGCTTATCCGTATCATGAGTTGTCAACACGGTAAAGGTCCAAGGTTATATTTCACTGCAATTAAAGATGAATAAGAGGGCAGTAACTGTGATATATGGATGGAAAGTTGCATTCTTTAACAGAATCATTAGAACAGAAATAAATGGCTGACTTAGAATCAATATCTATATTACCAAATTTCTCACTGGTTCTGCAGATTTCATTAAATTGCTTTAAGAAAGGCCTTGGCAATTGCTATTATCAGAAACAATATTTAGTTAACATCTTAGTTATTTACAAAAGTTTTAAAACTGCTGGCATTTCCTTTTCAGAAACTGAATGTTACCACATCAAAATAGTGATATTACAGCATTATATAATGTCATATAGCCAATGTGACATACCTTGTAAAATGATCTGTTTATTAGCTACATCTTCACATTCTGATGCAATCAAACCCAGCAGTCATGAAATAGATCATTTTATGAAGCCTATAATGTTCAGCTTTGTTTACACTGCTTATGAGAACAATACAAACGCACGGTCATTTTTGAGGATGATAGTGGTGTCATTGTGTTGTAAGTGTTAATAATGTCATCCTTGTGTATGGCAAATATGGGTTAACAAGACATCAGAAACGTCATTCAATATACTGCAATGCAAACAGACACAACACTGCTACTAATTACACACTCCAGATCTATCACAGAGCTGAGCCTCTTTGACACAGTGTCAATACAAACTGAACATTGTAAGATTCACGTGGGCAGGATTTATTTTAGGAATGCAGTGCTGGAATATAGTTCGTTTGTACAGATGTTTTCGTATAAAATTCTAACTTACTTATCACTTTAAGTTGGCTTTTCACACATTTATGATGAGAAAACACATTATTTTATAATAAGCATTACATCATAAGACGCAAAAAACAAAAACATAGAAACTTGGTGCAAAATGGCAAAATTCTGAACGATACAAATTAGTATTGTTTTACATAGGGAAAGACAATTTCACAATTTATATTTCAACGTACACGCTGTACATTTCTTCAGATGTGAATGAAATGCAAATGAAAAATGGCTCACCTGATGTTTTAGCATGCCCTTGTACAATGGATAAGACGTGAACTCTTTCTTCAGTTTATCCCAAGTTGTCAATCCTGTTCAATACAAAAGCAAAATGGCATGTCGCAAGTCACTGAGTGGGCCTTTACCCTCGTACCTGACCTGCAGTTGCTCTGTTTACGTAACGCTGAACTATTCTCAACAGCAACATACACAATCAATCATCAATGAGAATCGTCATAAAGCACTTTGACAAATACGCGTGTATGAACGCGGATATAACGCGTGACTGAACTGTGCTACAAACATGTGTCTCCAACAGAAATACTAATATCCCTGTCTCGGCTTTCGCATTCCTCCTGTGCATGCGAGTTTCATACCTCAGCTCAACTTTTCCCCATCAAGACCCACTTGCTCTTAATCCTCTTTAGTTCGTCGCCGTGGCCGTCGTCTTCATGCTCTTGTAAAGTGCGTCTCCTTCATGTTGACTGTTAGATAGCTTGAGGAGCGAATATCGTGTTGTACCAAACTCAGAAGAAAGAAAGAAAAAAAAAAGAGCAGACTCGGGGAAACGTCAAACTCGTACGCCCTTCCAAACGTCGGCTCGCGTCGCTTGTAGTAGCTAGCGTTAGCGTGGCTAGCTGGGCTGCTTTAACCCTAAAACGCGGCACCAAGTTCAGCCACCTTGTTAACCGTTTTGGCACCGCGCGCAACGAAAATCCAACGGGAAACCGGTTGAAGCGAGACGCGATGCAACAGACGGGCAAACGCGAAAATGGAGAAAACTAAAACAGACCTACGACCAACCGACGAGAATTACCCCCTCTTCCTCAGAACGCAAATAGATAGCCATTACTTTTTGTTATGCCCCGCCCCCTCACTGGGACCTTTACGGGCAAAGAGGGATTTTCCCCCCAGCCCCTCCGCTAACCAATCACGGGCAGGTTCGGCGTGTCCCCCGTGTTGTGGTTGGTGGGATCTCGGGCCCAGCCCAGCATTGTTTGGTTGGATTCGGTGCTCTTAACGCGTAGCGCCGCCCTCCCTCCTCCCCGACACCACCTCCACCCCCCCTCAAACAGGGGTGTGTCGTGACGTCAGAGGTAACGAAGAGGTAAACAACTTTGACCGCGTGAGGTTTAAAGCAACATGGTTTCTCTTCATCTTTCATTCAACAGAGGCTCGGTTCGGGGATTTACAACGCCAACGCTGCTCACTCTGCAGCGTCTCACTTTGTGGCCGTGTTGATGCTACGTTTACTCTTCCACCGATTGTTCTTTGTTTCGCCGCAACATGGTTTCAGATCAAATGTGAACTATAAATTAACCGTAGTACCCTCCTTGCCGTCGATAAAACGCCCTTAAAATAATGACATGAACTGTGTCAGCCCCAAAACCGCTCATTTATCCGCGCTGCTTCATCATTTGACTCTTTGTGTGCGTGTGCAGTGAGGCGTGTGTGATCGAGGGGTGTGTCTACTCTGCAGTACAGTGGTAGGCTCGGCAGCAGGAATGCCTCCGCATGCGATGGTGCCATACATTTGCAATGTGAGAGATGGCCAAGGTTGCTAAAAATTGAGATGATTAAAAGCATTACAAAACCATCGCACTGGACATCGCTTTTAATATTTTTGTGCTTTCCCTGAATTTGTACATCTATTGTTATTTATTTCATGTTATTTCTTCTTCCCCAGTTGTGTGCAGTGTAGATGCAGTAGAAACGATGGAAAGTGTAAGTGGTGGTGGGCTAGCCGAGGGGCCTGGTGAAGGTCAGGGGTGTGTCTCTAATGTAAACACAGAAATGGAAGATAGAGAGGGGGAGAGGGAAAGAGCAGAGGCCCCCATCCGGTCCCATACATCCTTTTCCAGCTAAAGTCATTCTTAACTCTTGCTGGTGCCTACCACAACATGTGACAGCAGGAACATGTGGAGGCAAGGAAGCTGTACAGTTTGGAAAGAGTTGATGGATTTGCAAATTAATGTGAAGTGCTGCTTATGAGTTGAATGAGTTGAAAATGCCTTCCCAAAATTTAAAAGCTTGTGCAGTTCTACATTTCTGATTTTTTTTTGTTGGAAGATCTATGCTTATGTTTTCATTAAACAGACTTTATTATTTGAGCCCGACTGATACTGATTTTTTGTGGTAAATAATAATCAATATTGAGGAGAAATACAAATCTGATAAAGACATTTTAGCCACTATTACAGTTTACATAAATACATATCAATTTTCTGCATTGATCCCTATGGTAATTGCCATAACATAGTATTTTACTATTAAACAATAAAGTTTATTATCAAAGATTACAATATTACTGAAAATATACAGTTATTTCTGAGCACTAAAATTCCAAAATCTACAGGAAATGTCATTGTAACTTATCAATTATTACTTGCACATAAAACATAAATATAACCAAAATTGAAATGAAGTTAAGAAACATAAGGGTTAGATATACACAATTAGTAACTATTTAAAATACAGAGAATGGGACAATGTCAGTCTCATTTCCTGTCCAACCTGCTTGGGTTATGTTTTGTTTATCAAAAGTGTATCAGGTATTTTGCAGTCTCATCAGCTCTCCGTTTATCCCCTGGCATTGATTTAACAGTCAGCACAATGTTAGGGGCAGTGTTGTACACTCCTCTGTTTCCCTCTCTTCATCTTCTGCTCGGGCTGCCATGCTCCTGAAATGTGAAGAATTCACAACAAACATTCCCTAAATATACCAGTCTATTCCACATGAGACAGTCATACATCTTGTGACCAGTGTGTGGCTGAAAAGTACAGACCACTCAACAAGGGTCATACCATAAAGTTGAAGCGTGCATTTACAAAGTTCACTGTCTTGCACTAAATACTGACTTGTTTATGTCTGTTTTTGTTTCTATTTGAGCATCAGAATTAGCATAATCTGAGCCTTACGAGACCTTAGAAATGTGTCATAAGCGTATTAACTGTTGATTCATGTGCAGTAAGTGGTAGTAAGTGTGTGGGTGTTAAGTTCTTGCTCATGGTGAGTTGATCCTTGTCCTGTGGCTTGGGTGGTCTCCAAGTCGGGCACACTGCTGGATCAAGCCGTTCTACTAACAGGGATTTATTTGGCTCCGTTGCACCCATATCAGACATCTATCCTGGCCCAGCCATTTTGTGTCCTCAGATGAGCCGTCTCTCACAGTGAGCTGGCTTACTGTTTGGAAAGCAGGAGAGGAGAGTGGAAATAATAAATCAGACACACATGACTCACTGAAACTACGGAAATTTGGATTTGTGGCACAAGAAACATAAATACCTTACATAGTAAAGGTGCATGTATTAACACATGCAACAAGAACAGTCACACTTTACTCTATAGTACACGGGGACAGTGCAAGGTATGTGATTACAGGTCTGCACAAGCCTATACATAATGCAAATTTAAGCAGTTAGATATACTGTTTATGTAATGTAGATGAAACCCTATATGATGCGTGTTTAGTGTAAAGTAGGCCATTGCTCCTATGGTCCTTTGCTTTTCAGAGTGACATAGTTTTGTATTTTTTGCCTTGTTTATATTGTTAATAGTGTTTTTACCGAAAGTGCTTATTTATTATCTTTTTTACTGCTCTTAACTTAGTCCAGTTCGTATTGATGCTCTTTGTAGATACTTGTAGTTGACTATCCACTTTGCTGCTGTACACTGCAAATTTCCCCGTCGTGGGACAAATAAAGGATTATCTTATCTTATCTTATCTTATGAATGAAGGCATTATCTTAAAAAACTTTATGTTTGAAATAATAGTGCACTGTCGATCCACCCATGCTTTTTCTGTGCAGAGTCGCAGGGACTGGAGCTTATCCCAGCATTCACTGAGCACGAGGCAGGGTACAGTCTGGCCAGGGCTGAGGCCTGAGGTGGTTTATTGTGCACAATAAAATTACACAGTCGTGCAGATAGAGAATTGGGAGACTGTGTAATTAGTGATGATGCAATACTAAACAGTAAGGTAACATATAGTCTCACAGATATGAAAACAGTCAGTTGAGTACAACTAGACTGCTGGCTCAAAGAACAAAATTGATCTTAGGTCTATATTATACGACCATTAATAAACAAGAGTGAAAATATTCTAAATTCAAACACATTGAAAAGCAATGCAATGCAAATCTTCATCAAGATTGTGAGACTTAAAACGAGTGTTAGTGAGAATAACCACTTAATAGTTATTTTAACTCCAGTCTGTCATCAACATGTTTCCAGGCTGTACCACCATCCTCCCTTCATTCCTAAGAAACCCAGGATATCCTGCCTGCCTCACTACTACTGATTTATATCTGTCATCATGAGATGAGTGGCTTGTAAGGACCCACACAGACTCATTTCCCTGGTCAGCCTAGACCTCTGTAGTGTACATGTGGAGCAAATAGATCAAGTGAAGATGCCATCACCTTCGTCCAGCACATAGCCCTCTCACACCTGCACATGAGAAAGATATACAGTATTGTGTATAATAATGCTGTTTGTTGATCTGAACAACAATTCTAATGCATAGAGGATGGCGGAAGTGAACACTCTGCCGCTCTGACTCTCAACACTTGGCCGCCATCAAGAATGTGTGCTCATGCACCTCCTGTACTTCCTGTTCACACATATGTGTCTGCAACGGAGTGGCTACAGCTCCACATCAATCAATATGTTTGCAGGGAGCAGCACAGACATCAGCATGGTCACTGATAGAGAAGTGTCTGCAATCAGAGCAGAGGTGGGCCCTGACATAGTGCTAGACAACAAAATGAAGGACGGAGCTGCGGCAGAGGTGAGGAAGAAAGATGCCTGTTCACATCAACACGCCTTAAAGTAATACTCTATATAAAATTGATCATTTGAGTATCACACACTCATCCTTTCATATGTTTTATGGATGTTTTGATATTTTTTTAAATTGTCAAAATGGGTCAACAGTAGAACCCCATGCAAGTGATTGAATGGGCTAGACACAGCTGCTGCTTTCCACCAGCAAGGAAATTACAAACAATTAGGGCCACCTTTCATGTCCGCAGGGGGTGAGAGTTTGACATTTGAAGGAAAGATTTTGGGTGGAGTTTGGTTTTAAGTGGTTAGATTTAGTAGTAGTAAGTTAAAATAAAAATAAACTGTTTTTACTGTAAGCCGTAGACTTAGTGCTTTTAGACTTTTCAGCAACACTACGGAGAACTTATGGTAAGTTCTACACTTCACTACGGAGAACTTATGGTAAGTTCACACCAGTTTTTGATCATGGTGAGAGTACAGACAAAAATAATCATAATAATAACCTGCATCAGTGTGTCGTGTGGCATCTGCTCCACCCCAGACTTTTCTAGCAGGTGATGTAAAAGTGAAGCTTCTCATAGAAAGTTGACCAGCCAACCCCCCAGGATATGTGCAACAAAAGATTCTTTGTAAGATCAATAAAATCATTCATGAACGAAATCATGCCAGCCATTAGCTATTCACATTAAACCATCTGTCAAACGTTACCCACGTGTGAGGTCAAGAGCCAACGGGTTCAGGAACTGAAGGATGACCTTACCAAGTCTACTGTTAGATTACATTGTATACTGTAAACTATGTATACTGATTAGTAATAGTGTATACTGTTATGTGTTTACATATTTTACAATTATTTATATTTATGCCATTTCTATAGAATTGTTTACATAGTGAGTATACATAATTTTTTGAAGTTCATGGAGAAGAGTCATGAGGTTCAGGAACTGCTACTGTGTACTGTTTTCATAAGACAAACTTGAAATGTAAATCACATACATTTGGTATCAAATTAAACATCTGTCAGCCTTGATAATACACAGTCATCAATGATCATTGAAGCAATGAAGTGTATCATTGCATGCTTTTTTTCCTCAAAGCATGAATGGTAAACATGTGACTACAAATAGCCTTTCATTGGCCCACTTATATGTGCTATGTGTATTATATAAAAGGGAGGGGTTATGTGAGCAACATTACCATCAGTTATAAAAGTAAACGCATAAATCTAAGAGAGTTGTTCTGATCTGTGACTTCTGATTCTGGATTGCATAAGATTTTACTCAGATAAACACATTTGCTTTCTTGCCTTCAAAGTGTTGCATTACAACAAATCCTCAGCATTGCATGAATTCCTTTATGCTCCTCAGATATGTACACAAGTGATCAAACGTTATTTTTCTTTTTATGCTCTTATTACTCAGAAGATAGACATTATGGGGTGGAAGCTATTTGTGGACTCCTGTGGTCCTTAGACTTGTACCAATGCACCACTATGTGACTCACAGAAAATGAGAAAGCTTAAAACCCACTATGTGGTCATATAGGTGTTCTCGTAATGCTCATCAGCAGCTGCAATATGAAGAGATTGTTTAGGACTAACACGGTCCATTTATGTCCCTCTAGGTCCCTCTTCTGGCAAAAGCAGGGAAATATGCGCCATAGCCTTATCAGTGTAGTTCACTAACATTGTGTTTATGCACATGTATTTACTTTGCATTTGAGAAGATATGGCGATCACGTAATTTTGTAAATATCCTCAAAAAGTATTTTTTTCATCACTATACCTATCATTGTCGTGTTATCTGTGTCTCCGTGTGTGAGTGTGAACAGCCCACGTAGCCACATAGCCCTTGTTCCTGGTGTTGTCTGAGCGAGGTGGAGGTGAAGAATCCCATGCTGCTGTTGTAAATTGTTTCCCCCTCTAAATGCACTCTCGGTTATGCCGATGGCGCACAATTGACATCACGCCGTCGTCAAGTCTCCTTCGTAAAAAGAAAAACGCAGAGATAAACGAGACTGGTTACACAAGCACTTGGATGGGCATATTGAATTAACAACATTCGCAAAACCACTTGAGCTTATTCCAACCATCATCTGACTTTTTGACACTGAACAGCTCCCCAGGAGTGATGCAGTGCTTTGCTCAAAGTCACGTTGTCTAGATATTCAAGCAGTTTTCCCATTGAGATGTCATTCTCAGCAGTTACGAAGTTAGAGTTGTAAAAACGATTACATTCATTGTCCAAGTTAGGTTCTAACACAGTCCTTTTGCAGATTAGTTTTGGTAGATTATTTTGTTTCTTGTCTGATGACGCAATCGGCACAGAGATCAAGCCTCAACAATAAAAGCACCAAAAATGCTTCAATGTTGGATGTATTTTTTTTGGCTGGATGTATTCCATTAAAACTTTATTAAAGTAGCTCTTCAAATGTAGTTGCACATTACCAAGTTATTTCATAGCACTAACGTAAACACAAGCCTACAAACATAAAACCAAAATAAAGGAACAGGGAGTACTGATAAAGCCATTTATATTGTATCTAAATTCCAGCACATCAAGTAAACATAACAAGCCTAACAAGAATCGATGTGAATATTATTGGTATGGTGATCAAATGGTATCACAGAAACATAACTGATCGAAATATGTGAAAACAAGTCCCTATCTTAAATTATATTATATTATATTATGGTGAAAGTTCCTAGCTGATATGTAAAGTTTTATTTTTTAAAAACGATGCTTCTATTTTTAGAAGCTAAACCGGATAATCGGTAGAAACAATATGAGTTTAAGAAGAAAAAAGACTCGCAAATAATAAAGGTAAGCAAGCTCGTGCGGCCATTCATCGAGTTTAAGGAGAGGAAACTGGATATCTATAAGAAATCACAACAAAATTACATTGTAATACAACATTTGTCCATTAAAATTTAAAACAAGTAGTCAATAAACTGAAAAGTTTAGCTCATTTATCAGCCTTCCGTCTCCTTTAACGCGGTGACGCAGTTTGCGTCACACAGCGAGTTAGCATAGCACAGTTAGAATTAGCGCTAGTTAGCAATGCTCTTGACACACGTAATTATTGTAAAATATGAGTTATGTGATGGTCACGGCAGAGTTTGATTTCACTAGAGTCTATCGTTTAGCAAGATACAGCTCAATAACTCGCGTTAATAGTAGAAACAAGAAGAATGTCCAATGACGTGCTTATAAGACGCTATGTCACGCGTGGCACTGTACACCGGTCCCATGGTGTAATGGTTAGCACTCTGGACTTTGAATCCAGCGATCCGAGTTCAAATCTCGGTGGGACCTCGTCCTTTTGAGCAGTAAGAGGAGTCGTATTCACCGTACTTCGTGCTGTTTTCGACCAAATGTTGAGTAAATCGAAAAGATTGATTATTAAGGATGTATCAGTTTAAATTCAAATATAAATGCTTTCGACCTTGCTGTTCGATAAAATTGCTCATCCTATGTAAAGGAAGGTCACAAATGACGAAGCAGACGCTTGCTTTAGTGTTGATGTTGTTACTTTAATATCTTGTCAAATATAACACATAATTATTCTCATCCACCTTAGAGGCCTAAAATATATTATTTATTTTACATAAAACTCCATTATGAAAAATAAGAACTGTACTGAAGCCATCTAAATACTGTTTCAGTTTATAGAAAACACAAATATCATACAACACAAAGATACAAGATAAAAATCAAACCTTAGAAACATCTTTACACAATTATTAAGTCTTTGGTTTAAAGTGAAAATCCACTCTAACATATGATTCACAAGTTTTACAATGAAATTGGTTAGTTTAACAGTGACATGTAAGTAAAACAAATATGTGGATATTGGAGGTAACCCAAGATTTTCCTAAATGTGAGTTTTCAAAGATGAGAACTTCCATAGATATGTGTGAGGTACAGCTCCCATCCAGTAGCATCAAACGGCCTTATGTTATTCTTTTGAAAGGAATATTAATGTTTTGTTTACAATCTTTTAAATCACATTTGTGAATTGGGTTTTAAGGCTGATGTCCCCTTTCATGTATGTCATACATGTCAGTAGCCACATAACAAAACCTTTTGTGAAATGTACAGCATGTTTTTTATGTTTTAATGGCATGGATGTGGTGAGAAAATAAAGTTGATAGTGTTCTGACAGATCCCACCTAATGACTTACCACTGAGATAAAACAGCCAAATACACTTTCTCAGATCTCATTGCATCTCTTATAACCTCTTGTATTAAATCACTTTCTACATCTGTTCTCCTTTGCATCAGGACATAAGTTGCAAAAATGCTACGCTCCACCTTAAAACATACTTCTACATTCGAATACATTCACGAAGACATTCTGAACCAGTTTTAAATATTAATGTAGAGGCTAAAAGCATTGAGTGCTATATCGTCATAAGAACTGTTTGAATGATAACCGTAAACGAATTGAATGACACAGACTATATTAATTAGAAAAAAGTCTAAATTGAATTTCATTTGGCAATGCTTACCAAGCTGAGTCTGTCTTTGGTGTCTCAAGCCATTCCTCTGTAACTGCTTAATAGGTAAACCAACACAAACCTGTGTTCCTATCAGGTCACACTGATTTCACTCATGAAAACACAGTCAGACCGCTGAGCACTGATGCGCTACCTGCACAAAATACAGTTGTATACATACACACATCAACCACACAAAAATACACCAAAATCATATGAATGTGTCCTCCAGTCTCCCGCTACTCCAGAGTCTTTGAAAAATCTGCATCATCATCTGCGTAGCTGTGGTCCCAGCATGACTTTATTGATAAAGTTGACAATGGCCACAGCTGGTTGCTCAGGGTCTATCTCTGCAAACAGGTGACACACATTCTCTGTAGCACTGCCCGTCCGCCTTGCCACAAAGCCAAACATCCTGCAGGGAGCAGAAGACACGAGAGGTCAGAATAAAGAAGCGTAAACAAAACTGCGCATCAGACAGAAAGAAACCAGAATTTGTCTTTCAAAGATTTCTGAATAACAAATGTAATGGCCATGCTTAAAGTAGCATATTGTACCCAGTGACAATATCACGGAAAATAACACACAGCGACACAAACACTTACTTGCTGGACGTGCTATCAGAATTAGTCCACCTGAAGCGCGGGCACACAAACAGAGACAGAGACAAACAGACTGATTTACATGACGAGCCACTATTCATTCTCTCCTCTCATAGAAAATAAAGCAGACAAGCAAATCACAAACAGAGCTTATATCGAGAAAATATAAGTCAGGATAAACAGATTTGTGCAGCCACATCAAACACACAGATTTTACAGCCTCTGCTAAAGAACAAAAGCTGTAAAACATCCAGGCACTCGTGTTTTTATTAACAGCAGGTAACTACAGTGTCGGTGCGTGTTTCCGATGTGCCTCAGCGACTCACCTCTGATCCTGGGGGTCAATACTGCTGAAGGTCACAGTGTTGATTGGGTAGTGTCTCCTGAAAAACAGCCTGTGGCGACACAAAAAGTAATAAAGCTTTTGTATCGTACATTGGCTGTCATACAATCACGTGAAGTTTTACTGTCTGGAAACGACAAATAACAATTTTTATACTGTATAATGTATAGCCAGGCATTCCAGATACACCCACTGTGTTAAAAATGTGGTATTGTTGCTTGGGGGTACAAGTGTAGCGACAATGACGGACCTTCTTTTGCTGTCGGTCAGAGTGATTCCCTGAGCAGATACTTTGAAGTGGACCACTGTTGCTACTGGGCGAGGGCTCAGAGCCAGAGTGCATTTAGTTGCCTTGGAAACTGCTTCAGGCCCCGTCAGCGATTCGGTTTCCACGGAGTTTAGGTAGAGTACATTGCAAGCTTGGTATTAAAACAGAGAGATGATGAATTAACATACATTAAACATACAGAATTACATTGCTATGACTGTTGTGAGAATGTGTGAATCGAGCATCCCCTGCTGGTCAACATTAGAACTGCAGCTTCATGGAGCTGCAGGTGATCTTCACGTCCTCTATGCAAATTTAGATAACAAAACAATCACCCAAACAAGCACACAAGCTACCTGCTCCTTGTTTGAGGAGGTCAGCTGCTGTGCTGGTACTGGTACCACTCTGCATCTCCTGAAGCTCTCCGACCAGATCTGAAACGTCAGACTTCAGTTAGAAACAACATCAACCACCCTGTGTTTACGCATACACATACGCAAAAAGATGATCAGACACAGTGAAGACACACACACACACACTCACACAATCACATACATTTACACACAGTATATGCACATTAACCATGCAAAAATGTTTCCTTGAAAACTACCATTCTGTGCCTAAATCATGGAGGATGCAGTTCGATTTGTTAGCAAAAGCGTGCACACTTTATTTTCATCTTATGCCCTAAAATTGTTTTATTGTTCTCATTTGAAATTTTAGATCTAGTAAATTCTTCATATTAAACTGTAACTATAACAAAATGACCTTTTTCTGGGATGCGAAGGGCACATGGTAAAGAGATGGGAGTGATTGAATGCTGGTACACCAGAGCAGATAAACTTCCTGAAAGAAAGAGATAAAGACCGAGGAGGCAAGAAAGGTGTGAAAAGGCATGAAGAAGAAAAAAGAACAAGAACTGAGATATTTTATTCCACTGGTTTGCAGGTGAACATCAACGTTAGCATCGTCTCATACAGTAATGAACGTGAAACACATCACATCTGTTGTGTCTGCCACATAACTGACCGAAGTAGGACTCGTTCTGACAGCCCTTGATCTTTACTCCCCGTGGCCCGGTCTCGATGAGGAAGTGTCTCACCAGCTGTTCCAGTGGATCACCTGGGAGAGAGGGAAAGCAGGGCGAAAAGGTATAGAGAGAGGATAACGACGTGTCACGCTGTTACTCTGCAAATATTTCCTACAACGAATGCAAAAATGCAACATACTGATTTGTACAATATTATGAGGTTTATTGCATAATATCACTGCCTAGTTTGATCCTGAGCACCCTTCATTCAAGTGTTTAGCTCAAAGAATTCTATTAAAATGGCAATGATAATGTCATTTACCTTTACTGCCCGTTATGTTTGCATTGGGGGGCGGCGTGGCCACCTTGAGGGCCAGGCCGTAGGCTCCGTGGAAAGAGTTACTGTCTCTGATGAGGAAGGATCCTGGCTCTTTGTCCTTCAACACAGCTATTGCTACAGCAGAAAATACACGGTAGAGTTAGGATGCTGCAGTGTAAAAATAGAGGCAATAGTGATATAGCATGGGCTAATGATCTGTAAGTTTCGCAGCACCACATCACGTAAGCATCAATGATCTCTAGAAAACATGGATTGCTTGGTAACGATTGCTGTATTTCATGTCATCTTCCATTTAAATCTCACCTTGATCTCTGGAGATGCCTGGCTTGTACCAGTATTTGGAGCTGTCTTGGACAAACTTGGGATTTACCCTGACGTCTGTCTCTTCCTTACAGCTGGACAGCGTGGACACTTGTTTGTGCTCTCCCACAGAGGGCGAGAAGGTGACGTGGTGCAGATTGGTAGGGGAAGAGGCTGAAGAGGCCCGCAGAAGTGAGCTGTGCCCGTTCAGGGAACCTGGTGTGGACGAGAGACGTTTTTTCTCTGGAAGCGGTGGCTGAATGGCGGGAATGGTGACAGCTGTGTACCCTGTATATGGGACGTGGGGGACATTAAGTAATGGGTAGTAGCATGATGCTAAGGGGAAAGTTGGCGTATGGTATCCATCTGGTACAGGTGATGGTGGTTTGGGGTCAGCTAAATTGTCTCTGTCTGGAGTCAACCTCTGTCCTGCTATGTCTGGGCGCTGAGGAGAAGACCGAAGCTCTGGTGAGCTGATGGAAGAACTTGGGGAAGAACGCGTGGAACTGAGCCTGGAGGACAGGTTCTGAGAGACTCCTCTGCCGCTGTCAGATTGGGTGTCACCAGGAAGGGCAGAGCCATTGAGATGCACTTGGACTGTATGGATGGAAGTAGGATTGATGGCAGCGGTCTGGGTTGAAGTCTCAGATTGGGACGATCCCTCGGAACCTCCTGTAATCTTGCCGACGCCATCTTTGCCATCAGAGCTCAAACACTGAGACGGCTGACTTGAAGCGTCTGTGGAGTTTCTGGATATGTGGCAACTTTGGTTGTGCGTTGTTGTTTCTGTTGGTGCTTGTGTGGTAATCTTGCTGCTATTTGTGTTGGATTCCTGTGGTACAGAAACTGAAGTTTCTTGACTTTGAGAGGTGCTATCAGCGATCACACTGAGGGAGAGACAAAATAAATGGAAAATAAGATTACAATCACACATCCGGGTAAATGTTTGGTTTTATTTCCAGCTGGTAGATGGAAAAAGGGAATGAGTGTCACAGTTTGAGAGATTTTGTATAGTTGAATACAAAATTTCACTCCTAACAAACAGACATATTGTAGCCTACGAATACATTTTGTCGGCAGGTACCCACCTGTCTTCAGTGTGTGTAGGACTGTTGCTACCAATGACTGTGTAGTCATGATCAGAGTCCAGTCCAGGCGTGCTTGACTGGCCATTAGAATCTGATTTAGCCTCTGAACCCTGCGATATGTTGTCCTCCACATCCGCATTGGTATTTCCCCCTGTGAGAGTTGCCAGTGAAAAAGATCAGATGGAGGGATGACAAAGTAATTAGGGAGAATGAAAGCAGCAATACAAGCAGTTCTAAAGTACACAAATTATTATCCGTCCTACTGTTTTTATCTCATTTACCTTTGTGATGTTCAACATGCTGCTGATCTCTGGCACCAGGGCTTGTCTCGGGTTGTCTGTTTTTCCCGGGAGGGGGGCTATTAGTGGGTATAGGAGAGGCTGATCCAGACTGGTACCCTGAGACGTAACCACGGCTCTCATGGCTCTCAGCAGGGGATGACTGATAGGGAGAGCAGGGGCAAGAGTGGCGGGGTGGCGGCGGGGTGTGGTACCCACTGCTGGCTCCATCCCTCACATCTATTAGAGACTGGGGGCATGAGTAGCCCTGGTGAGGTCCGGGGGAAAATTTAGATTGGTCCGAGTTTGGACTCTGCTCCAAAGGGGAGTGGCAGACACGATATGTTGGCACGGCCGATTTGCTCGGCCAGAACTGTGCCTCTCTTGCCACTTCCCAAGAATTTTCACTTTCCCACAGCGGAGGCCCCTCCCTTGTTCGTTGCATCCC
>OMOW01101426.1:0-11127 GCA_900312555.1 Lamprogrammus exutus
GAACTCAAAGCAGCCCCTGGGTTCGATGAGCTGGAGCGTTGGGAGGTATCTCGGCTGAAACAAAGCACGGGACGCGGGGAAACATAAAGCAACTGTAATCCAAAATCAATACGGCTGGAGACAGGGAAAATATTACACGACCGGTAAGAGAGAGAACAGGGGGCACAGTTCAGCAAATAGGCACCGGGATCTTGCAGTCTCTTTCTTTTAAGCTGCACCAGAGAAAATTTTCTAAGGGCAGAAATGATCCACTTACGCCCTATCAAGACATTAGCCAGGAGTGCTAGGTGTCAGATTAGATACGCATTCGCTCTGCTGCAGTGCATCAGAACATCTCTTCCCCCCCTTCTCTCTCTCTCCCACTCTCTCTCTCTCTGCTAGACCAAGCAGGACATCAGTGCTATATCTTCCCTTAGATATCTACCCCAGTGCTTTTAGCATTAAGGGAATCGATATTAACAAGATTGTGTCCATTCACTGCTGAGTTTTATAGTTTCCAATAATGGACCTAATGCAGATCATTACGAACGGAGCCAATCAAGTTATAATCCGGCCCTGGCAAACACTGTACACATTCATCCAACTCCGACTCAGACAAGAATAGGAACAGCTTACATCCCTCAACGCTTGGCGGGCAGCGAGCTAACGTTTCGGTGGACTTCATTACCGTCGGCAGATTCACCTTTCACAGACTTGTGTTTTTTTTACTGGGAATTAATTCTCCAGACGCGCATTGAGATCGACTCGCTTCGGAACATTGTCTGGCCGGTCACACGAGCGCCTGCAAAACAGGTTTATTTAGGAGAGAGTTTAAATAACAAAATATGAAGTAAACAAGGCTGATTTTGTGCATGCAGATCAACAGGTTTCATCACGGTTTTGGATTAACATGTCATCCTTTATTTATACAGATCAAACACTATGTGCTGGCGTTGACTTCCAACAAAAACAAGCTGCTAGTGGCAGTCTAATCAAAGCTATTAGGCCATGATCACACAGGATACATTTTAAGCACAGAAGGGTGCTTTTTGTTCTAATTGATCCCAATGGGTATAAAGTGTTCGCACACTGCTTTTGAGCTCTGGGTGCCCGGTATTGTGCGATACGGTAAGATGGGCATTTGTGGAAAGCAGACGAATGCTGTACATCACTGTGGCTTTCTGTCTTCTATTTGATTGCAATTGTAGAGACGTAACTAGAGAGACGTAAACAAAAATGGAAGAAACGTCCTAGCACACAACCTTATAAGATAAACTTGGGAAAAAAGCCATTAAGCTTGGAGGTAGAGGGTCACTTGGAGTTTCTGGTGAGTTTCTAGATTTGCTTGTTTTTGAGTCTGAGTTTTTGGAATCCAGTCTGATCGCAGCCTTACGCAACTTCTCTTTTCACGTTTCAAAACTACCGATCGAGTCCCGTTTTTGTCATCGAGTTGTATGATCCGCAGCCTCCTTAAGAACGGATGATAACTGAAAAATAAGCTACATTATCAGCTCCCTATTCTCGCCTTGATCAATGTACCTTTTGAACCAGTTTTACTTGCCTTATCAAAATTCTGATAAGGGATAGACTTAATTAAACCCTTCAATCTTGGATTAAAAGTCTTGGCGTCACCTAAGGCACCCTAATTTAAACAAAAATCAAGTTTGAGGACAAAAGATTTTGCGCCAGCAGAAATTCTAAGTGGCTCACCGAAGGGTCGAGTCAGAAAAGGGGTGACACTCCAAAGATGTGTGGGGTTTTTTTTTAACTTGCCTCCACTATTGGCAGGTAATTGTATTAAAGGTGCATTATTTCAAGGTCCCAGTCCTTTAAATGTGATAAAGTGTAATCTGCTGTCTGTGGCAGCGAGCTGAGCGTCCTTTTTTTGAGGTCAGCCTGCTCCTCTGCTTTGTCTTCTCATTTCTGTTGCAAACGCTCATGGAATCAATGCCAGAGATGTGCGACACGCCGATGGCCTAGAATATCTGACGGAGTTCAAGCGAATAATGTCACACACGTTGAAGGAACCTAATAATTGCTCATTTAAGAGTGCTTTTCCCTAAAGCACTTCTTAACAAGTAGGTGGTCTGGATCTGCTATTGGGAGGCGTGGGATGCAATGCTTTATGTAATTGAGAAACAAATATGTTATGCAAAGCTCTTTTGATGAAGTTGCTGTGGACACAAAGGTGTAGAGTGGCTGGGACCCTGAACCGAGAGAAAGAAATGGTTTTCTCTGGTACCTGGCTCGTACAGCTGCTTAAAAAGCCTCCCACTTGAGCGGCAACTGAATGGTGTTCATTCAAATAATATCTTCTATTACTTCATCCTATCAAAAATGCAACTAAAAATAAGATTTGATGTTGAGCACAAGAAAATCAATATTCTGTGACACATAGTTAACAGTCTTCTATTACCTCCATGTACTGTTTGACGCTATGGAGACTGAAAACGATGTATGAATCAACCTGTTGGACGCAGACAGTAAATGGGAATTTCATCCACGCAGGAGTTACATTTATCGAGTACCTTGAACATAACTCACTCCCGCCATTCAAAGCAGAACAATTCTTGTTCATTCTGCTGTTTTTATGTGCCACCATTAGTCATACATCAACATGGGTACGAAATAATGAAATACATTTACTCAAGTACTGTACCTAGGGACAGTTTTGAGGTACTTGCAGATATACTGTAGATATTTTCTATTTTGGGTTCCTTTTCCTTTTCCATAGGGGAACAGTGAAAGAAACTTTTTTTTACCGCACTATATTTATCTGACGGCTGTAGTCAGTGGTTACAGAAAATATCACCAACACCATAATTTCTTTGTTCCCATCATTCCTCCTTTTATTCATTCCTTCTCCTCTTTCTTTTCTAATGTTATCGTTCCTCCTGTCTTTCCTTCCTAATTTTATTGCTTATTTCCTTTTCCCATCTGTCCATCCCTCTTTCCTTCTTCCTTTTTTCTCCAACTGATCTTCAACTTTTGCTGGAGTCAGACTTGAGTGCCTTGGGTTCTTCTTGCGCAGCTCATCATCAATCAGTGCGGTGGAAGTTAAACAGTCAGTCACATGTGCGACCTCAGAGTCCAGTTTGCTGCATTGTGGTGCCGCGTCCACACCCGATTCATTCTCCCTGGGTTGAGTAATGTCGGGGCCTGCTTGCATCATTTCCAGAGGAGGATGAAATGCCAGAGATGTTCCTGACCATGTGCACTCCATCCCAGTTCCCATTTCCGTCAGACCCGTGTGTCCCCAGGCTCTAGTGCTCCTACATGAGCTGAGAGAACAGGCATTAACCTTTGAGGATAGGGCTTTTTTATATATCTGTTTTCAAGGCAGAGGGAAAATAGGGCATCTGCTGCTATTGATTTTTCCTATGTCTGCTCTGACTCAGTGGCCAAGTTTTGAGAGTTTCATATATTCTGGCTCTGCCTCAAAACTACACCATAGATCTGTTTTTAATGCCACCGGGTGTTATTAAGTGTTGTACTTTTGAGTCACAGTGTGTACTTTAGGTCTGTGTTTTGTATCTCAACGCTGCCCCCTTTTTCTGGTCAATTTTGCCGTCTTCTACCAAACTGCGCTGCCATTTGCCATCGCGCTGAAACTTAGCATGTTGCTATTATGCACAGCGATAATTTTGTATTTAATGATTGCTTCGTCCTCTCCTCTCTTCATGGACATTAACTTTTATAGCATAATAGCTTGGCTGTGACGCTACACTAAGTTTGCCTTTATGGTTGTTCATAAACATTGACCAGAGTTGCACATTATGGCAGACATTTTAAAAGTGTAAAGTAAAACAAAGTCCTTGAAATTGCCTATATTGAGATGGTGGTGTTTGGCCCACACACTCCTCAGATATAGGAAACAAAAATCATTGGGGTGTGATTATTAAGGCCCCTTGTTTCACCACTAATACAGATACAGAAGATTATAGCTCTGGCAGCTAAGATTCTCTCTGCCTTGCACTGAACATGAATCAGCATATTTCAAAGGCTTTGCTGAAAATTTGCATATATCTGCAAAAGCAACCAATAAACCCATTATAGGACTGATAGCCAGGCAAGAAACTAAACAGCACTTTTATCACCTACAAAACAGAAACAATGGGAGGAAATAATGTTTGGAACCAAAGAATATACGAAAGAGGTGAGACAAAACAATTAGATTTAAAGGGGCCATGTTGTGTTTTATTGTTATATGCTGTATATATAAGGTATATGTTTTGTCAAAATTGCAAAAGCTGAGGTTGACAAGGCTTTCAAGTGAATTTTAAACCAGCATGCATGTTGTGATGCCGGCTGAGGCCTGGCCAGTCAGAACTGAAAGGACGTTTTGGAAAGGGGTCTTGAAGAAAAAGAACCTAAAAGGACCTGTTTTCATTCGCACAGTATTGCAGAAAGAAAGAAACTAGAAGTGGATCTAATGTGTTTTTGCACATTAATGCACCAAAGGTTTCAAAACAGATCCCTACATGAAAAGAAGAACATGACATCTGTGTAATATGTCCTCCAGGCTGTGATCTCGCCTCAAGCTACTACTAAAGGTTTGCAACACTGACCTCTCCTTCTCAACAACAAGTCGGAGAACGAGCCAAAAAGCGCACGTTCTTAATTTAGCCTTTGTTGTCATTATTGTTCACGAAAATGATCGCCTTCAAACTGTTGTTTCTGCCTTGGTTGTTAGCTGTGAAGTCTGCCACCACTCTGATTCCAAAATTTCCGTCTACCTCCAATCTGCAATGCAAATGGAAGGAATATGCAGAATAGGCCAGATGGTGCATCCCAGCCTGTTATTCCCCAGCCCATCAGTGAGCCCTTTCTGTGCCTATTCTTCTGCACCCCCTTTAACAAATACTTTCAAAATATTTACAAATCTCAAGATGTCTCACAAGACAGATTAGCACATTTATTGAATTAACTTATTATAAGTAGATTGAGGTGACTCCTATTTTAGAACACAGCTCCAGTGAAATGCAAATGACGCACTTCTCTCATATTTGCTATGCGTACATGTTAAAAAGTGCGAGCTGTGATGTAAATACTGTCTGATATTCCCTGGCTTTTCTGCTTGATGTCATGACAACCAAAACACTCCGCGTGCCATTTCCGCCAGACCTCAAGATTTTAAACATGTTGACTGTGCCCTCGTCTATTTGTTTGCATGTACTGTGCCAATTCGGTCATAAAAAGCTGTCAATCACAATTCCATCAACCCCTCTCCCAGCCCTCCCCCCTGCCAGCCTCACGTTTTGCTTTCATGGGTCAAAAAAAAACAGAGCAGGAAATGATCATTTGCATCTCCGCCAACCTGTCAAGTCAAACCCTCGCCGACAAATGAGCACTGTCAAGTTCCTGACACGACGACTGATTTCGCACACACATGCCAAAATGTGTCAGGAACTCATCTCCCCACCTGTCCATCAGCGACGCTGCAGGGTGCCATTTTGCTTTTACTCGCTGTTGCTGATGAAGGGTGGGGGGCTTGGTGCCGTTTCCTCTCAATTCCCCTAAAATAGACCTGTCCTGTGTCCTTCTTGGCCGCGGTGAGCCTTGCCTGTAATGACATATTGTCAGAAAGCAATGCAAAGTAGCAATTTGCCCAGGTATCTGCAACCAAAATTTTAAATACAAGCTCGACATGATCCCTCTAAATTTAGATCAAATCCCATTTAAGCTTGCAAACATCAGTGACACACTGTTGGAGGGTGTGGACTGAGTCTAATACAAGATGTTTATGCAATGCAGTCTTGTGCGCCTACTTTATCATTTTCTGAATTTTCTTTTACAGTTATGATCCAAGGTGGTATTCACATATTTATTTCGCTCAGCAACATAAGTATTATAAAGTATTACTGCAGGGTGGAAAACAAGATGGGATTTAATTGCAAAGCTTGTGAATATGGATATTTTGCAGTATGGTTTATGTTTTTGTGTAAAAATTACTAAGTTCATAAAAACATGGAATCTAAGGTATTATTTTTAGTCGATTTTTAGATTTTAGTCGTGGTTAACGTCATTCTATTTATTTGTAAATTAAGGATCATGGAGTGTAGACGGCATCAGCCTCACACTGGTTTTATCCAGCCTGTTCGATGCTTTTGACACTTGCTGTTACATTCTCACAGTGCATCTTAACAGCTCTTGATAAAGGGTGCTACTGTTATGCCGCTGGGGCACAGAAACAAGCTGTTAAAAAGCAAAGGGAGCGCTGGGAGCTTTCACAAGACGTGAAAAGAAACACGTCCATTCCTGCAACGGCAAAGAAAAAGGATCAGGTGCGATTCATGTAGTGTTCCATGGGCGCTGTGATCTCCTGTTCTCACTCAGATATCAGCATACATATAAACATAAAGCCCATACCATGAAAGCCTTTAATAAAAATCAGAGTGAGGAGAAGCCCTTAATGAAAGTGACAGAAACTGGCCTTCTTTCCAAGCAAAACCACACACCTTGGAGACTACTCTGAATGCACTTCATAGGTTTAGAGTTCGTAATATTCAGCACATACAGAACTACAGAGCAATGTTCACTTTTTTCCCCCCAGCAATGATGAACACCCAGAAAAGGCAGTGTAGACCCAGATCCTTGATTAAAAAGCTCAGACTCAGAACCAACTTTGCTGCTGCACAGAAATAAGTCATATGCAATATGAATATGTGTGTGTGAGCACTATGAGAATTTTTCAGCCAGCTCTCCCCTCCCTTCTCACAGATAACACGGCACTCGGGGGGTCTTCCTTGTACATATCATTGCTGCCCTCTGCAGTTCTACACCCATTTGTTCCTTAATGAAGACGACACAGCCAAATGAGTTGATAAGGCACTAATGGGGCCTCGGTATGAATATGCAGCATTTCAAAATTGAATAGACTTCTAATGTCCCACAATGGGTTTTTTTTTGTTAAAAACATTAAAGACATATTTATTTGTTCTTAGAGATATAATATAGCTACCTCACTTCTGCACATTCACACCGATCACCTTCACTTTTAACTCCAAAACCTCTGAATAATGCAATTCATGTCATGTCATGTAACGCTCTGTTTGCTGATTTACCTTTATAGGGGACAAACAATACAGATTTCTATGATCCTGTTTTCATTAAGGGGTACCTACATGTGCGAAAAACACATTAATCCACGTCTACTCACCCTGGCTGCAGCACCACTGTGATAACAGGCCGTTTTAGGTACGGTCTCTATAAGATCTCCACAATTCAAACATGTTACATGTTGATGTGAACATGTTACAGAAGTAAAGGACCAATCAAAAATGAAGCTTTCAGGGTAGTTCACAATCTATGGGTTTGACGTAATTGGTCCGTACCATATCACGCTATAAAAGTGAGGATGAATATTTTAAAAATCACAATATGTCTCCTTTAAACCATTTCTAGGACAAATGCACCATCCTCTTTTTTTTTTACACACTAAAGCTCAGATTCACAGAGACATCAGTGCTACATCCACACCTGTGTTGTGATGCGTCTTGTGACACACGGCTCAACTCTTCCCCTCGGGCCTGTCCACTTGCTTGCCTCAGAACAGGACAATGCAATTAATGACAGATGGCCAGGCGATGACCACGTCCTTGAGCTGCGAGCCTTATTGGCACCTACCGCTAATTGTATCACATATAACACAACTAAAAGCGTAATAAATCTGGGAGAGAGGGAATGTTTTATGCAAGCGCTCTCCTCTTTTTCCAAGTGGTAAATTGCTCCGCTCTTGAAATATCTACAACCTTATGACACCCATACTGCATTAGCTTAATTGCCTTTTTTCTCTGCACAGGTTCTTAGGCCCCGAGCAAGACAAGAAGGGGAAAACAGCACTCATTGCCATTAAGCAATTGTAAGTATCTTTACACTGATTAATAAAAATTGTGGCTGATTTGGTGTCATCGCCTGCAATAAAGTGATTCTGTGTGAGAGGGCATGAAATTATGATTTACTGTGGCAACACTGTCAGACAGGTTTATTAATTCCACTTGTATTTCCTCACTGACAATAAGCTCATCAGCACAGTATATCAAGTTTGTACATATGGTCAACAGATAGATGTCTTTATCTTCCATCCAAGTAAAGACTTTATGAAAGTCTATTAATAAGGACGCACCGCCAGCTCACCTGAGGAGTCTCAGAATGTCTGGCACTCCCACGTGTCCATGAAGACAGCTTGTGTCACTGCAGGGTTTTTCCCTCAACGCCGAGTGGCACCGCCCACCCCTACTGCCCAACCTTCCCATCTCACCCTGCGCTCGTTATGGGGAGAGTGATGACGATGTCTTGGAGCAGCTGCTGCTGGGACGGCTCCGCCAAGACACGGGGAGCGAGCCCTTTGCCAAATTACTCGCTTAAAGATTTCTAGAAATATGTCCATGTGCATGCCCTCAGGTACATGAAAGATATTATCCTGCATGCACACATTTGGAAATTACATCTTACAAAACTGTTCAAAAGCCTAAATCAAATAACGAGTCATCGATCAGACACCATCTATAACCAAACCCTTAACATGAAGCACTAAAGATTAAGAAACAAAGGTTCATGCACTCCACGAATGTACAAGGTAGCAATCAATGTCTGACATCGACTCTAACATGAATAGGGCCCGGGCACGTGTTCACCAACACATGCAAGAGGGGAGGGGATTGATTTTTCTTTATCTGCTAGTTCATTCAAAAGTCATTTATGAATTATTAATTACCCTCCTCCCGTTTTCTCCTTGAATTTCAACCAGAAAAATTGAATTCTTGTCGATTATGGAACAAAAGAGAGACATGATCTTTTTATAATCCACCATGAAGAAAAACTAATCCCATGCGTGGACTTTGGGGTCATTTCAAGAGGACTCCGTTTGTATGAAAGTACATAAAGCTAATAATGAGATTTTGGTTCATTTTAAGATCTAAAGTAAAATGATCTCTTCAACCTTTTGGCATTTGAGCCATTGTTTAACGCGACAATATAGAACTTTTCACATAGAGCAGCGCCTGATACTTTATTTCGCCCACTACATCATCGGCACTTTTTAGTGGCTTATCTGCAATAGACTCGGTCCCCTGTGATAACTTTACCCTTAACCTAATGACTGAGCAAATTAGTCTTAGGACCATCTCATTGTAGATTATGCTGCAACACGGGCCCGGTAATAAGCCGTCAGACAAAGTAAATGCCCACTATGTAGGGTACAAATCTTATTTGGCCGGCGCCAAAGTCCACAAAGAAAGCTGAGTCTGCAGCAGGGCTGCTTACTCTGGTGGACGAGGGAGATTTATTAACATATTTCATTAAATATATTGAACAACCTGGGAGGATGGGCTCAAACATTTGGATGCAGGAGGTATGTGAAGGGGATTTCAGGGGGAATTTAATAAAAACAGAAATGGATGATGAATGAAGACCATTTTGAGAAAGATAATTACCATTAGCCTGAAAGACACTAAGATGCGAGTTTGTTCTATGAATGCATTTGAAGCAAAATTAAATTACATATAAAGGAAATGACACACATGAGTGGTATTAGTTTGCGTGTTTAGTCGCGGAAAATAACAATACAAAGACAAAAACGATTTCCTCCTATCCAACTTTTCTTCCATTTCCACTATTTTTCCTCATTTCAGATTCAACAACATGGTAACACTTCTGAAGGCCTGCAGAAAACGTTTTGGATAAGAAAAGAAATGACTAAGTGGGCTCTAGCGACGGTCGCTCAGCCGAGTAAGCATGGCGGGCCAGATTTTCCCTCACTGCAGAGGAGAAGTGAACTGGCCAAACTAACCTTTAAAACCACCGAGGCGAACAGAGGAGGTGGACCAGGACCGACCACCCCCGTGGCTGCACTCACAGCCACGTGCACACTTAAACTCACACAACCCAGAGCTTCGTATGCACCATAAAGAAGAAGGATTTCCACTGAGCATCATGAAAAAGGAGGAGACCTTGGCGGCACGCTGGAGCGAGGAGAGGGGGAAAAACACACAGATGGGGAAATCAATATGGGTGTGTGAGAAGCGCTCTAAATGGCTTGCATTTCCTCACTGGTCATCAAAAGGTTATTTTACACCCAAAAGCATGTATTGATTGCACGCATTCGGCACAGTATCTGAGAGAAAGCAGAGGAATCTCTGCTGGGGGAATTTAACACGGTATTTATTTTTTGCATTAGGGCGACGGTGGGCGTTGGGGTGATCAATGGGTGTTTAATGTGGCCTCTGGGATCAGGACATGAATCATAGGCTCTACGGCGACAGCATTTCATTTGATATGATCGTATGCAATCCTTCAATTTAGTCAACATAGAAAATTCAATCTCAACTCTTTGGTGTGGACCATTTTTGCAGCATGGATATGCATGTTGCATCCAAATTAGAATAAGAAACCAAGCTGAAAAATATTCCTATAATTTAGTTTAATTAAGGAGGTCCAATCTGAGTGTTTTTCTCTGCTTCATGGTATTGGGAGTGAAATACTTTGGGTTCTGGTTGCTTAAGCACTTTTAAAACATCACTTTGGACATTGTGATGGAGAATCATTATTTTTGATCGATTCAAATGAATACATGTAAAATGTGAATGTAATAGCAAAATCCATCAGCTATATTAATGGTTCAAAGCAAGCAAAGATATTAACCATGTGTACTGAGTGCTGTAGAGACAATTGAAAACCATAATGAGTGGTTGAAAGGCATTTATCCAGGAGGTGAGGGTCTCCAATTTGAGCACCAGGGGTTGTATAATATTGCTTAAAAGCCTTCTGCTAACATTCAAACAAAGCTGTGTGCCTTATTAACATATCGGTTGTCAACAGTGCAAATGTTTGCATATGAAATGAAGCCAGAGTAATCAAAGTTTCATCTTGAAGACAGGCGCAGTTTCACCTTGTCGTGACGTGTTTTCGTTAAAAGAAGACAACTGGATGCACAGAAGCGTCACGCGTTTGGCACAAATTGCTTCGGTCTTAGCAGTTTGAGACGACCGGTTCCACCAAAGCATGTATCATCGTGACATACTGCTGTGTCGCACGCCGAGAGAGAGAACAATTCATCGGCAGCAATCTGAACACGGCGGAAAGTCTTTATTGTGCAATATGCGAGTCATTGGTGATGGGGGGGGGGAGCAATGCTGGATCAGGCCCAAA
>OMOW01101429.1:0-10146 GCA_900312555.1 Lamprogrammus exutus
GGGTTCACGTCAGGAGCCCTGCCCCCCGGTAAGAAAAGGACCATGGCTGGCCTAGCTAATGTAATGTCACGGGGGATCATATCCCCAATGACTAGCATCCGGGGGGCCGCCCGGGCCTGAGGGGAGACAGAGACGCGCCGGCCAGGAGGGGGAACAGAGACACGCCGGCTTGGAGGGGAGGCAGAGACACGTCGGCCAGGGGGGCCAGCAAGACTAGGAGGGGTGGGGGGAGAAGACGCCTCACGGGATCTCTGACCCCTCGGGACAGTGACAAACCCCTCAGCGGATGGGGACGGGCTACATGGGGATGTATAACATTATTATTGAGAAGACCTTTGTGTTGCGTTAACGCTCCATAGCCAAAGCTTGCTCCATTCTAAGTGTGTGTAGATGTGGTTGCAGATTCCATTGGCTCTGCTGGATGAGCTCATCTAGGGAGGGTGTAACCAGGGGAGGTGCAGGAGGGACATCAACAAGGTCTTGAGTTGTAAATGCACTGCTGTTGTTGTCCATAGCAACCTTGCACTTGTAGTGTCTGAAATATTCCCAGGGAAAGAGAAAGGAAAACTTGGAGTCCTTTTTTCTCCATCGTAATTTTTTGAACTCTGTTCCATTTCAAGCAACAAACTGTTGTTTTGTTATTGTCATAATATTGCAGTGCTCTTTTAAAGGGATCATATTATGTAGAATTGAATGTTTTCATTTAGGGGTCTACTCTCCTTGCTCACACTGTGTAAAAACAGGAAGTTCAGACGACACAATTATTAGCCCTAATTTCCCACTCACTGACAATTTTTGGATATTGCTGACAAAAGCTCCAGGTCCGGAAGCCGTTTGGCACTCATCGCACTACGATCCTGTAGTGTGAAATTCGTTGAAACTGGCAGAAACGGCAGCAATGAACTACAGCCAATGAGAAAGCAAGACACGGCGTGAGCGGAGGATGGAAATCCTGTCGCGCACTTCATCTTGTATAATTTCCTGTGTCAGTTCTTGCAAGTCTACTCCCTCTTATATCAATTCTCGAATAAAAATGAAGGACAATGACAAACTAATTATAAAGTGTGTCATTGGATAAAGATGATCATCCAGAACTGTTGTATTGGTAATGCTTATAATTTCTCTAACCTTTAAGCTATATCAGCAATTATGAGGTTGTCAAGATTTGGACACTACGCCAACACAGAAATGAAAACGTATAGCCCAGCCTACTCTGACATTGTTCTCTTAAATAAACCCGTTAAATTAAATTTTGGATAATTAGAACTGTTGGCAATGTAGATGGACCCAAAACTCAGACTTACTTTTTTCAGAGGATTTTGGCAGTCTTACAACTTTATCTGCCCTTCTTATGGTTTTCATTCTATATGCGCCCTTTATGGCTGTGCCCTGCTGACAGCTGTCCCTATGTCAATACGAATGTCTGTCAGGAGAGATTATACATCACATGAATCGAGGCAGATAATGAGCAAGAGGGAAGGGCACTTTTTAACACCCCCGCGTGTGCAACATATGACACAAGCCAAGCTAATTAAGCAGATGCCATAATGCAGTAATCAGGAACACAGCGGAGGCTGGAGAATTCAAAAACTTGAGTCATAACGGCACAACATTTGGTGCTTAAGAACTTCTCCACCAAAACAGGCAGATGGGAATGCCAAGCTGCAGTGCACGTGTATTTATGTGTGTGTGTGTGTGTGTGTGTGTGTGAATGCTTGAGTGTGTGTCATGTTTTATAATTCTGAGTGAGTCTTGACAGTATCTGTTTGTCTCTACCTTATTCTTTGTGTTTGTTTTACTAAGGTTAGTGTTCATCAATATGTGTGTAGCTGCGTGTGTGTGTGCGTATGTGGCCACACAACACTCTGAATCTGTGCGCGTGTGTGTGTACAGCTGGGGACAGTGTTGCCTGGTGAGGTGTTTGCCTCATTATTTTTCCAGAAAATGAGCAATCAGCCATATTGCGTGGAGCCTGATTGTTTCCCTCTGTAAATCAATCCAGGAATTGCAATTAAAATGTTCTCTTATGTGGTATAATTGATGTCTACCTAATCCTTTATTTGCACACCTGCCGGTGAGTCTGAATTTTTAATGAATTTCTAATTAATGCTCTTTTCACACTTGATTTATGTGTTAGCAAATTATAATGCTGTTGTTTCCTGCTGGTGGAAAAGTGTGTACAGAATGTCACACCAGGACTGAAATCTGAAGTTTCCCTGCTTTCCAAAAATGAAGACAGCGACTGTGTTGAGTAAGAATCCATAATGAAAGCTGTGGTTGTGTAGTAGACATATTTAAAGGTTATGGTCATTGTGCTGTTGTTGTAGGCCAGCTGGGCAGCATTCAGCATGTTGTATGTTTCATGTTCTCTCTCAGTGTGCACCTGTGTAAACCGTGACAAACTCCCTTATACAGCCTCTTTATTATAACTGCACCGCCACATCTGCAGTATCTCATACACAGCTACATTTTATAGAGCTTTAACACAGGTGGGCAAGATTTCCAACTATTTTTAAAGCACAGGTCTCTAGACCATAAGAACAACGTTGATTTGAGAGATCTGCATTAAAAACAGTGTACGTTTTCCAGACACTTTACAAGATCCCACTAAATCTAAATAAGTGAGGTAAAGGGTTCAACAGCACATCAAGTCTGCGATGTAATATAACCAGAATAAAGTCAAAGACTACTGACCTCTAGATTTGATTTTATCACCAGTATTATTCCTTTTCCTGGCTTGTTCATTTGATGAAGCATTCTGAGGAATAAAAGTATCATCCTCAATAATAGAATGACATTTGTTATCTCTATTTGGGTTTTTACCATGGAAAAACAAGGTGGCAACATTTTTTATTGATGGCAACAACAAAGCAGTGATATTTTTGTTCACACAGCAGGATTGATTTATAGACACCAAGTGTTTATCTCAAAGTTGTAATGTAAAAAATTTAAACAGAATTGTGTCACCTTCATCTGCAGTAGTTGTGAACCATTAAATACTTCTTTAAAATGTTTTTTTTTTTTTTTTAATCAGATATGTTGGCAATCATGATGTAATGTACACATTTTGCTGTTACCATGCTAGTTGAAATACAAAGAAGCCGTTCACACCTTTCAGTAACGTTCAATCTGAAATCAAATATTACCTGGATAATGAAAAACGTATGTTTGTGCAACTGCTTACAGAATGCACTGAGATCAGAATGCTATTGGATCTGTCAAACCACATCCATTCAAAATTGGCCAGGTGTAAATTAGTGGTCATTATGGCTCCACCGAAACCTGACATTAGACCTCAGTTGGGTCAGGTTCAAACTCAATTTGGTCTAATCTGGTCTGGTTGGGTTTCCTGCTATTGCCTTGGGTTGCTGGTCCATATTTCAAAGTGTCTAAACCCCGATTGGATCTGAGTAGTCTCCATATCAGCTCTGATCGGCACATTATCACTATAGGAGAAAATCTGTTTTTGAAGTGAGCGTGACTGCTTACTGGATCCGGTCTGATTATCTTCTGGTCTATTTGGGTTAGGTTTCTGTTTTAGAAAATTAATTCATGCATGTCGGGTTCGGATAAGTTTCCTGTGTGTCTTTCGAAAATAGATGAAATCCACCCACAAGTTGAGAACTTCACCCCAACTCATCTCTCTGTCTGGCTCTCATTGTTGAGTTATTTTGAATGTCAGTCGTGTCAGTAGGTACCGCCACCTGTAACACCTTTATTTATTATTTCAAAATGGATGAAGATTGTCCACGGAGCAAAAACGAAGGACGGGCAACGACCCACCTACCGAGATCCAATCACAATACAGGCAGCATCCAAGAAATGAGGATGCATTTTAATGCAACATGTGAAAAGGGTTGTAGTCTTCACAGGATTCCAGCAGAATATTCTTTCATCTTAAACTTAAGGTATTGTAGCCAATGTGAAACTGGAAATTTTGATTAATTCATTAATCAATGTTGTGTAATATAAATAGTCCCTGACATCAGTTCTAACTATAAGGATCTGCTGAATGTGTGACAGCTTCCCCGGTTTGGTTTATTGTTGGTATATCCTCATCAGATAAATAGTGTCACACAACTCCATTAACAGTCTGCTTTAGAAAAACACTTTTTAATACTGAGCTCTGCACCTCAGGTGCTGACGACTTCAAACTCAACGAGCATTTATTTTCTCTCTAATTTATTTGCTGTTGCATTTCATTTCCAGGCCAATTCCCCTTCATAATCAGATGGCAATTAGCGAAGCATGAATCACAGAGCAGCTCGGCTTAACTCGCTCGCTTTCATGACACCTGCACGTTCACAACAACACGGTTTGGAGAAGCATTCTTTTATTCCAAATAAAATCTGATTTAGTTCATTTTAAACAGCCTTTCTAATTCCATCAGATCTCTGTAAAATGTAATAAAACTTGTTTTGCTCCATCAATGTTTTAAGAACTTCAAATATATTTTCCCTTGCAAGGCTCTTTTACAGCACGGCAGTTTTGAAGACATAATTATATATTAACACACGGGCCAATCTCTTCCAACATCAACTTTGGTTTTGGTACAAGAGGAAAAAAACTCAATATGAACATTTAAGAATCTTTAATTCACACTAGTAATAAAATTGCATTACATTTCATAAAATAAATGTTCCAGTTTATATATACAGAGAAAACAGACTGTACATACCCTCCAATTAACCATTTCTCAAAGGAAAAGGAGAATAAAACAAACCTCAAACAAATTTCACAAAACATACAAGCAATACAGTGCTCAGCTAAGCAGGCACAACTGTACATCGAAACTTGTAACTGCTCAGTGTTGGGGTGTGGGAGGGGCAAAAACTTCAACATTTACAACAGAGTCCTTAGGGACTGATAAAGGGGTCTTAAAAAGTATTGCAGGCAAGCAGACAGACGCTTGTCTTTTTCCAAGTGCAGCAGAACATCCGTCTTGTGTGTAAGTGTGGGGGCGATTGTTGCTGCCATCAGGTCCAACTATTGAACCTGTGTCTCAAAGCTCCCGTTCAGCTGGCCCTCCTCATAGTCCATTTGACACAAAATCATGTTGTTTTTTAGGAAAAACTTGTCCCCCACGCAAAACCTGCAGGCAGAGAAATACAAACAGAGAGGCAAAAGCATTGTTAACACACAAAGATTATTGTTGAGGTGTGCTGACTGGCTGATAGTGACCGCTGTGCTCCGCTCTGGCAGTGGAAACGTTGGATGTAAGCTGAGCAGGTAATGCCCAATTCGTTTGACTGCACAAATTTGGCTCAAGCCTCTTTTACCCGATGATCTCTTAGCCTTAGATTCAAAGCTCGTTTTGAGGCTCATCATAAACGTTAGGCTTCAAATGAACATAAGTTAAAACCCTTTCATTTCAAACCAAAGAGGCAAAACGGGCACTCAGCCAAAGGCAAGCCAGCTCTCTCAGGCCGGCAAAAAGGAGCTGGCACACCAAGAGTTTCCAAGGAAACTCAGCCACAGGGTGAGCTTTTCACACGCCAGTTTGGTGCCAGTGCTGAAGACTGTTTACCCGCTAAAGTCTCAGAGTCAACTGAAGGGGGAAAATAACACATAGCAGCCTAGACTACTGATGTTCTGTGTGCTGCTGTTTGTTTGTGTGACATTTGCAGACAGCTCCATAATGTGACTGAAGGGGAGTGAAGATAAGAATATAGCTAAGCATAGTGTGCCTTTACGACGTGCCAGTTGTTAAAGAGTCACACAGCCACGGCAATACAGTGCCAGATGAGACCCAGCTTCATGTCTGCCAGCTGAGAAGAGGGACTGCAGTCATAATTCCCTTACAGCAGGTGTTCACTATGGTAACTGAATCTGGCCTGCAGAAGGTTAATGGGCTTGTGCTGTGTGGAGGAACAGGGTCACAGCACCCCTGACAAGCATGCAGAGGAGGTTCTGCTATCGGAGAGGTGCTGTTACTGACAGTATATTAATGGGAAAAGGCAATATTTGGGTATGTCAAATTCAATGTGTATCATATGATAACATATGGGGCTTTGTGCGCACTCCAATTTCATAATAGTTGGAATCACTGGGAAAACGCCATTCCACCCCTTTGCTGCAACATGCCAGTGCCTTCTTTGTAGCTCCTTGTTCCCCGTTCAGTATCAATTTCTTATTACTCTTTCAACATATGCGAGAAATAAACACGATTCAGAATTTATTTATTTTTTCATATTTATCCCTGCCAAATGATTTTTTCATGTCTGTTGGGATAGTGTATATATACTGTATATATCAGGTATATTATTAATATGACTATCCACGATTATCCAATAATAGATGCTATTTGGTGTATATCTGCATAAATATTAAACTCTTTATTAGACAATCAATTTTTATTATATAGGCCAGGTTTCATGACATTGTCTTCGGGTCCGTGTGTAAACATACCTTATACCCGAGCGGCCTCCTATAAGCTCTGATAACGTGGTACACCATTATCATCGGACGCAGGAGAAAATGCTGCTTTTAATTGTGTACCTTCAGGTAGGTATGCTTTGGAGTTGGATCCAAGATTTTAGGCCCCTGATGACCACTAGTTTCCCTCTCTTAAGGACAATATGTTACATTATTAGAGCAAGATCATTTTTATCTAGGATTGTTTGGCCTTGATGGAGGTATGCGCTCTAATGAGCGCCCTTCAGGTTGCAAAATGTGTACTACCGGAATCTGACAGAAGTAACTCTGCTGCATCTTTGGTGTATTTCTGTAACAACTTAAAATTATTTAAGATAATAACCACTTTATATAAAATACAATGTTGTTGTGCTGTTATCATCTCTCTTCTTACCTCTGGTTACAAAGCTGACAAGCAAAACAGTCCAAGTGGTAAACGTTATCTCTGGCTCTCATCACCATTTCAAAGGCTGGGATCAGTTTACTGCAGGCTGCACAGTTCCCCGTTGTACCAAAGAGCCTGAAAGACAGACAGCATGGAGATTAACCTACCGTCTCTTTACCTTGATGCAATAGGAGAGCGAACAATAAGTAATGAAGGCAGGAACAATAGAAAAAATGCTGAAAAGGGAAGGAAAACAGGCTGAACTGTGAGTAGAGTGGATCTATTCACAAATGTTTCCTGGCAGCCACTTGGTGTTTTTGCTAATGAGACTTACAAACATAGATCTTAATTCTCAGCTAATGATCTAATTAAAATGATCACATGGTTTTAATCTTCTTCTTCAAAGACTTTCCCTCTGTACACTGAAAAAGCAATGAAAAGCAATGAAAACAAGTCTCAGGCAAACCGTTAGAAATGTTTCTTGTTGAAAACTAAAATGCCTAATGAGTCAAGCTGTATCCAATGCCAGCTGGATTTTACACAAGAGGCTACATTCTATAATGTAGTCATAAGTTCAAAAGATTTTGGTTACAAGGATTCAGATTCAATCCCATCTTTGAATGAGAGAGAGAGGAAGGAGGTGTGAGAGAGAAAATGAGGGGAAAATGTAACCGTTAAACGTTTCACTGGGAACAAAATACTCACGACTCAAAACCTTTCTGCTGCCTGTTTAGGCTTATTAGAAAGGAGTCAAATGATGAAGGTCACAATCAGAGCACAGAATTGCTGGTGGGGCTCTCTTTTCTACCTCAAACGCTTTCCAAAGTCAGATTTACATTTTCATTTTCCAAGTGTCTGCCCGTGTTTAATTTTGCGATTCTGAACTACCACAGATTTATATATTCCGCAGGAGGAAAAGGTCTGTTTCACAGCTTTGCATGCAGGGATAAGCAGATCCCGACACTTTCCTCGAACTTGTAGAGCTCAACGAGAAGAGTCACAATGTTGATATTGTGCCTCGTTTGTGGCTGTTCCCATTCAGATTCTTTCACCGTGTTACAGAAGACGTCGACCAGCAGCCCTGCTTCTAATTAGGGGCCACTACCCCTGAGGAGTTCGAGAGACAGAAACGGAGGCAGCGAGGCTGTTATGTTCCATGAGAGAGATTCAAAGGGTGTTCAACAGAGACACTGTTACAACTGTTTCAGGAAAAAGTGCTCCCCGTACAGGAGAATCTGACACCCACAGGGTCTTATGTAACCCACTTGTTTAATTCACAGGCACATTTTTGAGAGAGTGATTTTTCCTTTCATTTTCCAAACATCTGAAAAATCTCACACATTCAGTATTGATCTGAAAATGGACCAGCGACTGATTTTGTTTCCATTGCAGATCAGTTGGTTTTCTCACCTTCATTTGCGTTACAGCAAGTGCTGAAGTTCAAAATACGCACAACCTTGACAATAATGATATGATAATTCCATAATGAATGTGCACTTTTTTTTAGCATTATATCTTGATATACATTTATTTTACTGTGCATATTTAATGCAGGTTAAATCTTTTGAAAATCTGATTTATTGCCTTAATCAGAACATAATTGAACATCATGAAAACACCATAATCACACTGAAATCGACGTAAACGTACTCACAGTAACAGACCTAGATTATACGATTGTGTATTGATTTATTCAAGCACATGCCACCCAGGCGTACATTTCCTCCCCGAGCGGACTCTCCTCATACTTTGATTAAGCCATCGAATATTCATGTATATTTAGCAAACCACAGAATTCAATTAATTCCATCCATGTTTATGTCTGAGTCGCATTTTTGCCTTAATCACAGCACAAACTAATATTGTGTGCATGCAAACAAAATGAGTGCTGGCAGAAGTAGAGTTCCAACATGCTAATGCTATTTCTCTTCTGTTGGGTTTCTTATTCAACAAACCAGCTTGCAGTCTTGCTGTCTGCTTCCTTCCTCCTCAGCCTGATGAAGTTGACTGTCATGATTACAAAGATTCATCAAGTGGCTGGAAGTGCTGCAGGAAACCTGAGCTTTGGTGAGGTGTGATATAGTGGTCATGATGTCTTATTCTGGGCCAAAGAAGACCAAGCTGAGAGTCTGACATGCAGAGACCCATAACAGCTCGTAGGGTTATTCTTACCCATCTCTTAGTCTCTCCGAGCGTCGAGCACACTAGATACATACTGGTTGTAAAACTTGCCGTCCACACTAAACTCCACCTTTAGTCAAAGCAGTGAGCAACGGCCTTTGCTTTCTACCTCTCAGCTATTCTCTGCAAAAACATGCCTCAAATACTGCTTGGGCATAATAATTAATTATGAAACACACAGAATTGTTCACTGCACCTCACCTCTGCAGAGCTGTTTACATACACCCCAACCAGGCATTCAAACACAAACAGAAGGCACAGGAGACAATGCAGCCGAGGTAACACACCTCGCACGAGATCTTCAGAACATAGTTTACCCATACGTTTGAACAGATGCTGCTGATTATTCCTGGACTATTTTTTGTCAGCGTTTATTTTAAATATTAAGGATTGGGAAAAATCAATAATAAAAATGTCAAGCTGAAAATTGGATTATTGAAATAGCATTTCCAGCAACAAAAAAAACCCCAAATTAAAAAAAATGTATTACATGCTTTCAAAACTCTGGAACATAACTAGCAGCTTGTTTGCATTTTTTCTCTCATTTTTCATTTCGCTTTCTATTACTGAAAGCTGCCTGTGTGCTGTCCTCACTAGATGACCTTGTTTACTATAATCTATGGCGAAAGGTGTTTTCACAGAGCAGGAAATGCAATTTTTGGGAGTACAGGATCATAAAATCCATGATGGTAAATGGACTGTACTTATATCGCGCTTTTATCCAAAGCTCTTTACATTGACTTCACATTCACCCATTCATACGCTGATGGCAGGGTCGTACCATGCAAGGAGCCAACCTGCACATCAGATGCAGTTAGGAGTTCAGTGTCCTGCTCAGGAACTTCGACATGCTCCCTAGGAGGACCCTGAACTGAACCAGGAACCTTCCAATCCCCACACGACCGCTCTACCTTCCCCGAGCCATGCCCCCCCCCCCAGTAAAACACCGAAGATCTGCAGCCGAGAGGCAACCTGTCGCATTTCAGCATTGTCTCAGTTTGATTGAAGCACATAGATAAGAAATCAAGTCAGCATGGACGAAGAAGATTGGTTCAAGATGTAAAGATCCACTTGCAATCAGGGTGATTTACAGGGAGAAGCAGCAGTTATGAAAAGACGGAGAGGCGGGTGGGAGATTCCTTTTGTCTCATGTTGTCTCCGTGTTT
>OMOW01101432.1:0-10050 GCA_900312555.1 Lamprogrammus exutus
GGGACGAATCAAACAGGAGGCTGATCCAGATGAGTGGGGGAGGGTAGAGCGGAAACTACACGTTCCATCTTGCTAAAACAGTCACCCATTTTGTGCCAATCTGGTGCCCTGCACAACACTCTGTGAATGTCGGTGTGTATTCCAGTGTCGGGATGTGTTTCTGCCAGTGTTGCATGGGTGGAAAACTGTAATGATGTGAAAGCAGGCAGGCAGATCAGTGTGTATCGGCGGGCAGCCTCGCTTTGGCACATTTTATTCAGATCGCACCAGGGTCTCTGTCGTCCAGCCACGAGAGGTCATCTGAGCTGACCTCGGCCAGGCTTGGGGTGAGGCTGAAGTCTTCCGAGTCAGAGTCCGGCTCCCCGACTCCGACTTTAACCCCTTTGCTGTGACTGGTAGGAACTAAGGCTGGTGCTGTCTCTGGAGCCAAAGCTGCAAGAACAAAGGGAAACACCGCTCAGTGGTTAATTCCATTCTGTGTGTGTGTATGTGTGTGTGTGTGTGTGTGTGTGTGTGTGTGTGTGATAAAGAAGGAGCGAGGGAGGGGGAAAACTTGCCAGAAGTGCACGCTGACAGCAAAGGCGTGGGTTCATGTTCTCGAAGGGTAAGATTCATGACGTCATCCTTCAGTTGGGACATAGTTAGTCTGTTATCAGAAACAAGTTATGACAAAAAGGCACAGAAAAGCCAGGCACAAACCCCCGGGCGCACACACGCACACGCACGTTCACATGTGTACCTTATTTGATGGACCTCTTGCCGTGTGTTAAATTCTTGCGAGACAGCTTTGGCCAATTCTGTGCCGTGTGTTCTGTAACTATCTGTGAGCTCCTCCAACATCTGAGGAAACACACCAAGGTCTCAGGTTAGGGATGAGAGAGGGAATACACAAAACAAAACATGACAACCGCAAGCAAACACAAAAGGCGCAATATCGTGCGTTCACCTTGCAGCTGCGTTCATATTGTCTTCTGGTCTCTCTGTTCTCTGCCTGCTGGAGAAACGCATCCTCCTCCTGTCTCCCTGTCGAAAGGAAAAGAAGAGCAGAAGTTGTGTGCAAGACTGTGCTTGTCTCTGGCTCTGCAGGCCGGCGCTCGGCGTAGGACAAGTGCAGTCCCGTAGAGCCGGTGCAAGGGATTGACACGACGTGCAGAATGTGTGTTTGAGTGACTCACTTAGCCGCGTTTTCAGTTGGTCCACCTCTCTCCGTAGCTGTTCCAGCTCCTCTCGATGGAGCTTGGAGCTGAAACTGTGAAAAAGAAACACGGTGAAGCAACACCTCCTTGTTATTTCCTTTTTGCATTCTCGTCTTCCCAATAATAAGGAAGTCGTCCCCTTTCCAGCAGCAAAGTCGTGCTGAATACAATATGTGAAGAGTCAATATTGTCGTGCCAGACAGGAAGCCGGACCTATCATCACTTCAATCTGCAACAACGCCCCCTAGCACCACACCTATGCACCTCTCCTCCAGGTTGCCTAGCGACGTGGCTCTGGTGATGTGTCCCCGCAGAGTGCTCAGCTCACGTCCAACCTCTCTCCTCCACTGCTCCATCCGTCTCTCTGCCCCAGGACTTTGTCTCCTCTTGGCTTCGTCCCGCTCTCTGGACTCTTCGCGCAGCCCCTGAACCTCCTCTGGGGAAGACAGACAGGGAGAACTGTTGGAGGGTTGGGGGGATTCTCTCCTTTTTCCAGTCTCGTGGATGGAGACAAACAGTTTATTAATGTTTTAAAGTAACTAGCAGAGTAGAGAAGGAGGCAGAGAGGAGAAACGGGAGAAGGAGCTCTGACAGGGTCTGGACTCTGGACGGTGGTTTCAGAGGCAGAAAGGACTGTGTAGCATTTTTAAACATCAATACATCAGAATAAATTATGAAACTGTGACACATTGGTATAATTACTTTAATCAAATCAGATCTAGGCCAAAACAAATCGCTAGCAGCTATGTCTTGCCAGTGGTACTGACACAATCTGACAGTGGTTCTCAAAATTACACACACATTTCCCATAAACGCGATTGTTTGCCTTTGTAAAGAGCGTGTTGCTTCTGTTGCTAAAATAAAGTTGAAAATACGCAGTTACAATTGTGGAAATTGATTAATTTGTGTTCAGTGCACAGTAAAAATATCCGCTTTCACTCTGCTTTGCACCATAAACTAAAAGCATTCCAACAAATATACTACATAAGTTGCTCTTAAAATGCCATGCAAAGGCAACTACAGCCTGTAAGTCCTCTTGATGAAAGTACTACTACTCATGAAAACTAATACTCAGCTTTATTTATAAAGAGCTTTAGACACAAAACAACAGATCCTAAGTGCTCGACGGGATACTGAGGAAGACAAATAAATGGCATGAGCCAAAAAAGCAAGAAAGGCAAAATCACTCAACACGCGGCGAGTGGTGACGAGCATTGGGGTAATATAGTCTTTAAAGAAGCCTTTGTGCGCCGGTCGAGGGCGAGATAAAGAAGCCTGGCTTGTGCCAAAATATCGAGTTACAGTCGCCCAGATGGGTGGATCTACCTGGCATGAATGACTTTCTCCAGGTCACAGGCAGAAAGGAAAGGCCTGATTTTGGAGTTGAATCTGACTGTGCCGACGCTATATTTACAGTCGCAACAAAATGTGTTCCGTTTTTCTCAATTCAGTGCCAAACCCCCTCGAAAAGACGAGCCAATAATTCATGCAACAATAATTTATTCATGTTAAAATGCTGAATGTGGCACCTTTAACAACTTGAAAGTGTCTGTGTAAAAACATTGTCTGTATAACCACATTAGGCAGTGTTGAATCTGATAAGTTCTTTCTTCTGGTCGACAATAACAGGAGTCAGGTGTTGCTGTGTTTGTGAGAAGACAACTTGACCTATTATAAACAGAGGTAAGGTGTTGGTTGCTACGTTACCTTGGAGCATCTGGATGTGGTGCTGTTGAGACTGTCTCTCTCTTTCCATGTCATGGAGTCTCTGGGTGAGAGACTCAATCGACTGAAAGAACAAATTTTTATATCTGTATCTGCTGCAATGACATTGATGGTGATAATGATGTAAATCTAGGAAAACTTCACGAAACAAACAAAAAACACACACACACACACACACCTGACTCTGCATTTGGAGTTGTGTCTGAATAGCTGCCAGGTCTGCCCACTGCACATGAGGACTGAGACGCGAAGAGGGCTGCAGGAGAAGGGGGGCACGTGGGGGAAGAGCCGGAGGTCTGTCCAAATCTGAATCATGACTCCTCTCCCTAACTGGAAACAGATCTGTGGAGAGAAGTGGGTGGAGGATGAGGAAGTGCACACTAAAGCCGACAGGAAATGCATGTTGACAAATCGCAGGGGCTTCGAGCAGCAGCCCTCTTATCCTGAGGTGAGGTCTGGAATGATGGAAGTTACACAGAAATAATTTCCCCTCTCTGTCATAACCAGAAACTTCAAATGTACTCGTTAACTTACCCTCTCCTACTTTGGAGAATTTTCCTGGTGATGTCAGTCTTTCCTGTGGACACATTAAAGGCATAATCCAATGCAATCTAATACGACCGCCCTGCCATAAAGCTGAATTTTGTGAAGCATTTTGTGGTGTTGTTTTGTTGGACTCAAACCTCAAAATAGACCATAGTTGAATCAAGGTCTTTCTGATATGTGGCGAGTAGCGTTTTTGCAAGTGTACCTAATAAATTGGCAAATGACTGTAATTGCTTAGTGAGGCTGCAGTGCCATCTACAGACACGTCCATTAATGACCATTTACAGCTGCAGAGTGCAAGCCTCCATGAGGTCAACAAAATCAGGTTACCATCTTCAAATGTTCTTCTGAGTGTTTTTCAATCCAGTTTAAGACAGGAGAAGATCAAGAGAAGACGGATCCACATCAACTCACCCTCATCTTGGCCACGCTGCTGTCTGCGGCGGACAGTATAGAGCTCATCTGATTGTCCCAGTTCATGTTGAGTTCAACTAGAAAGCCAGACAATAAGTACAATAATCAAAAAAGTTAATCAACATTCGAAGGCGTAAGTCTCGATCACGTGTAACAGCATCATGCAAACGTTGTTGTGTATGTTGCGAATGGTGATCCAGTAACTCTACACTTGTTTAGCAGCTGGTAGGTAAGGCAACGTTCACAGCCTAATAACACTTTGAGTGATGAAATGACACCATGACTGAACAACACATGAAGCAAAGCGCAGGAGTTGCTGACTCAAGGGAAGATGAATATGAATGTGTAGACGAAAAGTTTAATAAAGTGCTAAAGGGGAATTCCAACCATTTTATACATCAAATTCTGTTAGTTATGGGAGCACTAGTCAGCTTGTAAGAACAACTGCATAAAGGCGTTTGATGCTGTGGAGAGAGCTACACTTACAGTCTAGGAAAAAGACCCAAACGACACCACAACGTTGGTGTTCAAGACTACAAATTTGAAAACTAAACCCACTACACACAGCGCCCTCTACAGCCACAAAACCAGACAAATAAAATGAATTTGATATGGAAATCGGAGGACATCCCCTTTGATGGATTCATTTTGCAGCTCCTTTACGTCCAGCATCACATGTAAATCTACGTAACCTGGTTTGTGATTCAGGACCCTGATCGAGGACACTTCAGCCGTGTAGATGCTTGCTGATAAATGCATAAAGACTACATAAATGCAAATGTTGAAGTTTAAATCTTGGCATGCACTGAATACATTGACGCTAGCTGTTGTGTAATGGTAACCTAAGCTAATTCCAGTTAGCAGCTGCTTCAGGGTGACTTCTCTATCATCGCACGGTCGTCTTTTCACTCTTCACTTGCACAACATTGAATGACTGCTGGCGTTGCTTGGACACATATCGATGTCTCACTTTAAACATAACTAATATTTGTTGCCTTGTGAGACAATTAGGAATGTTTGAGAGGTATAAATACAGAAATGTGCGCGTTAGCTAGGCTACTTACAGGAGAAAACTGCGATCCAGTTTTAAATCCAGGAGCCCATAACGATACGTGATTACGTGTGATAAAGCCGCGCGGGACTTCTGGGTAATGTAGTGAATGGCTTTTCTATTAGTTCCAATTTAACAAAATATAAGACATTTATCCATCACATCCATTGCACTGTGTATTGCATTGTAATCATTTGTGTACCAATTTACGTCGTTGCAGACACAGCAAACGTCAAACTTAAAAACAGACCTTCAAGCAACGACAGAACTCCATATCCCACAATGCAGTGCTTTGTGTTTGCACGTACAACAATGGCGTCTACCATGTCCAATGTGGAAAGTATAACAGGACTACTAAACGACTTTTTATCCAAACAGGGATTTGAAGTCTATCCTTTAAAGGTATGGTGGGACTTATACGTTTGAAATGTATGTCGCTCTGGTATCAGGAACAGCTAAAAAGCACCGAGAGTTTAGTTTAATGCAGTTTAACACACACAGGTATCCACCTGTCAGGCCTGAGATGAAAGTGGAAGTTAGGACATGAACAGTTAATATGTGACAGTGCACTTAACCTATTATTATTATAAGAGTTTAAGTTTTATCCGATGATCTACACAATCCAAATGTAAATAATTGTGAATGTTTATCTTCAGTTTCATCCATGATTGACTGATATTTTGGCCTTATGCTGGTGCAGGTTGCCTGGTATAACTCAGTGCTGTCCTCCTCGCTGCACCTGTCTTACCCTGAGGACACTCTGGCTGTGGTGGTCCTCAGCACGCCTGGCATGTTTGAACAGGCCTTCTTACCCTTCTTGGAGCAGAGGGGCTGCCAGGGGCTCTCTGACCCCATAGACCAGTGTGTCAAACACTCCATCACCTCTGCTGTCTCACAGGTGAGTGTGTGTAAGAGTAAATTGAGCCTTCAAATGGGATTTATATGCAGCAGTGATTGGGGGGTGGACAGAGAAGGACTAATCTCCCCTCGACCTCAGGCGTACAGGTGGGATGGACTGATGATCAGATGATGATCTCAAACTTAAAAGTCATTTCTGCGTCAGCAGTTGGATCTCTCAGGCACAATTAAAGTGACGCCGATCACAACAACCCAGAGACTAAATTCACATCTGAAACTTGTTTCCTCTCACATGTCAATGTGCTGAAAGCAAAAGACTTGTGAAGCTGCTGTCAAACAGGTGATTCCTGTTTTTTACGCCATAACTGATGAAAATGGTCAGATGGTTGTCAGAATTACGAGTGATTAATCTGTCCATCCACTATGGAATGTGTCTGTAACTTATTTGTGTTGCTGTTTTGCCAAACAATGTATTGATTCATCATTACATACGGCATCGATAAGTGAGAAAATGTAATAAGTCATATAGAACGCAAGAGTATGACAGATCTGACTGGAAATAAAAACAAAATGGATGTCACAATTACAGTTAAAAAATAAAATAAAATAACACATTAAGTTATACAATACAAATATACAATAAGTATAAAAAATAGAATATGAGGATTGAGACAATTAATGATTTTTGAGACAGTTATAGGAATCAAACAAAAATGAAAGAAAACCCAGGATGAGAACCTGATAGTTTTACCGTTTATTCAACAATTTAATCGTGAATGAAAATGCTAATACAAGGATGGGATGGTGATGATGATGATGGTGACTTCTAATAGTGGTTCTGTTTATTAGTTCGAAAAAATGACAAAGTACATGGCAATTCAATGAAACTTTGCCAGTATCAATCCAAGGCAGTGTGTGGTAAATTATATTTCAAGGACATGTTAAGAGTAACTACAAGAAAGTATAATAAAATGTTTACATAGTAAGGTTTTAGCGTCTTTTAAAAAAAAAAAATAAAGTTGTAAGTCAGTGCATGTTTGTGCTTATATTTCCACCTCTGAATGGAGTTCCAGTATATTTGTGGTTGTTGTAGTGTTTTCCAGGACAGAAGGTGGATATCAGCTACGACTACGAGATGCTGCCCAGCAGGAAGCCCAAGTTCTTGGCGCAGACTGCCGCCCACGTGTCTGGAGCGACTTACTATTACCAACAGGCTGACGTCACACAGCAACCCTGGGGGAAAAAGGTGTTGTTGTTGTTGTTTGTGTGTGGACTATAATTGCTCATCATCTCCTCGCCTTCAGTGTGCATCTCCCTCTTTCTCCCTACAGAAGATGTATGGGGTGTGTGTGCATCCGCGTTTTGGGGGCTGGTTCGCCATCAGAGCTCTGTTGGTGTTTGACGGCGTGGCGGTGGGCTCTGAGCTGGTAAAGGCTGTCCCCACTGACTGCGTGTCTTCCAGAGAGGACAGAATACAGCTGCTGGAGGCTTTTAACTTTCGCTGGCAGGTACTGGACCTCTGCCCGCTCCGTTGGTTCACACAGTGAATGGAGATGGGGGCGTCACAAACTTGTTTCATGTCAAGGACCTCCCTGTGGATGGCCTTTAGATAACAGACCCCCATCTGATAAAGGATTTATTGTCCCATTGGCTCCCTACTGAGAAGAGTTTAGCCACGAGTCTGTCCTGTAGGTAGGGAGAGGACAGGAAATAGTGAATTCTGTGCTTGTGCAATCCCTTTCATGATGGCATAACAAGTCACAGGATATAAATACATTTCCTTTTTCTTTACCCTGCATATAAACCAAAAATCTGATAATTAGAAAAGAATGAACATTTGTGTAAAATTGATCTATACTGTATATTCAAGTTAATCTAAGGATTAACTTGTATTTACAGTGAACAGTCTGTTCTTTGTGGCTTTAGTTTACTGTTCAATCTCAACTCAGCGTCAGATACACCCTCTTTGTCATGTGTGTCATCAGGACTGGAGCTACAGAGACATCGTCCCTCCTGTCCAGACCTACTCCCAGAAACAGAGGGACTACTTTTTCGCTCGCCCTGCCCAGCGTTTTGATCTGCTCAGGAGCTGGGGTTTCATCATACCGGAGGATGACGACGAGCTGAACGCTGGCACTGAGGCGGAGGCAAAGGTGGGCGCACATGGCTGACAGAGGACAGTCTGTGGGAGTGTTATCCCCTCTGAACACAAACCACTCCTCCTCCTCCTCCTCCTCCTCCTCCTTACACTGCCTTACCTTACCTGCTGCTAATGGGGTTAAGCTGAAAGATATTTTATGGTACATGGGATACTTGTTCAAAACTTGCCGCTTAATATGTGTTTCATCATGTCTACACTACTTTCAAATACTGTATCAATTTATTTATTTAAATTAAATGTTGCCATCGTGGTATGACCAAATATGACCATGTTCCAAATATTTTAGAGTTTTGTATTTCACAGTTGGCCTACAGCTAAAGTAGATCACAGGAAAGTGACGTTGATGTTTTAGATACAAGAAAATGTTTTAAAGTGTGGGTGTAGAGCCCATGGAAATGACTTTAAAGCAGAGGACTACAGCAGGTAGTCAAACACTCCTCTTGATGTCTGTGCTCAGTAAGAGACCAAAGATCTGCTGCTCCTAAAAGTCCGTCCTCACAAAACAGAGGAAAAACTGTTTTGTTCTGTTCATGTTCGTATAATTATTTGATGGGTTTTATGCTGTAAGTTATTGTTTTTTGTACCCCACTGTACAGCGACTTGCAGACCTCAGATACGGATGTGGTATCAGGAACTTTATTTTGGTGGCCTTTTTATTGGCATCTTCAGAATATCTCGCAGTGAAAGAATAAGCTGTGGTGGCAACAGAAAACTGAAAAAAACTGACAAATGAAAGAATCAATGCTTTCTGAAATAAAATTTTAAAAAGACTTCTGGGTGTTAAAGCTGAAATCCTTTGTCTTTCTTTCATTCTTGTCGTCAATGTTTGATGTAAACTTTAATGGAGAAAGTTGCTGAATTACCAGTAACCCATTACACTGTTGGTTTCTCCCGCTGCATGTCTTCAGTATGTTCCTCTTTCTGTAAAATGGTAAAATATGAACGAGAGAACTACAGATGCATGGCTGTGTGATATTACATATATTTGCAAGAATTATCCGTTCATCTGTCAGCGTATCTGTTTATCCCTCTTTCTCTCTTGCTCTCCCTCCCTCTCTCTCTGGTATACTCTGCATCTCCAGTCTACCTGACACCCTGCGGCGTGAATTATAAATGAGCCTGCCTCAGTCTCCCAGCATAGCGGCACAGTAACTGGTGTTAAACTGTAACTAACCTCTGCCACTGGGTCAGCACCCCATGCAATAACACTCCAACCCATGTTACACACTGCCTGCCTATGCTATAGTTTTGTATAGTATTGTTTATGTCCTTTTTTTAAACACTACTCACGTTGACCCCTTTAGAGCTTCCTGATATAACCAGCAGGTGGCCGCACTGAGCAGCTCCACTCATACACAAATGGGTTAAATTGAACATCCTCAGAGGGAGTAAAACGTTGAAATTCTTCTAACTGATTTTCTAGGAGACTTACACTTATGTAATGCAAACCTTAAAATGTGCTGGCTTAAAATCTGTATAGAAGCAAGTGGGTAAAGTGGCGTCATCAATGCTGCAGTTGAACTTCAGCGGCATTCACTTCCCTGATTTTACCGCTAGATGTCACTGTTCTCCTCCTGATGGCCCAGGCTGATGTCCTTCAAGAATCCGCAAATGTTCAGCACTTTGATAAAGTAAAACTGACTATGCAGATATCCTGCCTCGCATTATAAAGTGCACACTCTGCTCATTATAAGTGTTTCATGAATGGACAGAACTATTTGATCTTCCATTATGTGACCTGCATTTAAGTGTAGCTTATTTAATCGCTCCCACACTCACAATGTCCCCTTTTCTTCCTTCCTTTGTGATTACAGGTACAACATTGGCAACTTTTTTGTACTGGTGCTTCATTTCACATTGTCAATTCACTGCAACTCTCTCTCTCTATCTCTCTCTCTCTCTCGCTCTCTCTCCCACTGCACCCCTCTCCTCAGCCCCTTTCCTCTGTCCTATTCTATCTGTGTACTGAATCAGCATTTCAGAGCAGTATGCCGCAGGCCTGCAGAGAGGCAGACCATGGAGTTAATTATACTCCCACAGATACTCCATTTCTCTCATATACCCCTCCTCTGTTGCGTTATCCCACCTCTCTCTCCCTC
>OMOW01101433.1:0-12001 GCA_900312555.1 Lamprogrammus exutus
GCATGCAGTTGCAACTGAAATTGTCCAAAATTAATAGAATTTTCTGAAAGGTGAAATTGTAAAAAAAAATAAAAAAATAAAAATAAAAATAATAATCATAATCTAATTTTAAAATGTCGACGTATGTATTGTAGTTGAAAGTATCGAGAACATCCCATGAGCCCACTGGAGGAACACAAAACCACAACAACACAGCTTTGGCTAAATGGTAGTTTCACATACAGTAATCACGTAAAGGCAACGGTTAATGTTTATGCCACACATTGTCACTGAATGTATGATATCAGAAAGTGCTGCAAAATGTTGTGAGAACTGATTGTGAGTAATGGAGCGATTTTTTTGTTTACTTGTCCATTTACATCCCGAATATTTGGAGCAATATCAGGCTGGACCACCTCTTTCAGCCAGACTAATTTTAGACTGATTAAGGTCTTAGTCAGACCATGGCATGCATTTACGTGATCATATCCTGGTCTGACTAATGTTCCTGGTCACACTAATATCGGACAATGCTGTGTATGTAAACTACTGTGAGCCCAGCAAAGAGCAGGAGGATTTACTAACAGTATATGAGCTTGTTTCCACACATTCTTCAGGTCTTTAAATAATACTTACCCTTCTGTCAATGACTTTACAACAGATTTTCTTCCAAGCTTTCTTGTGATTGCTACGTTATCACACGATCCATACATCTGACCCTGATGCTCACTCTTTAATCTCCCCTTAATCTATGGCGCTCTACTTTTCAATATCTGTTTAAGTCAGTCGTTGCTTCATTCCTCTTAATAAAGTGATACAGCCGTAATGTGACTGGACCTTGAAGAACTGTGCTGCTGTTGTTTTTTCTAAAGCCTGAATAAGCCTTGAAGTTTTGAAACGTACTAAAATCTGTAACCCAAGAGTGCTGTCAGAGTCCTACTTGACCCGACAAAGAGCAGAGAGTTTTGAATCCGAACCCAACTGTAACCCAACAAAATTCTATCTGATGGACCTGAACCTGACTAGTAGGCAACCAGAGAAAACTGAAAAATCTTACAAAAGAGTCTCAACTTTAGCACTGTACAAACTAATATTACACCATGCCAAATGATTCCATATGTCCAATTTTCCTTTTGACTCTACTAATTTATATTTGCCTGAGTCAAGTTATTTCCACACATCAATCACCTCCATTTTCTTGTGTGTGCGATATGTAGAACTACACTGAACCCTAACATGAAATTTTGAACATGACCCGAGCCCAAAGTGTATCTAAGAAATGATGTCCAAATCCATCCAAGCCCGATGCGAACCCATCTCTCTTGAGATGGAGAGCAAAGGAAAAAAGGAGGGAGGAGGTTGAGTCGTTGGACATGGGTGGGAGCTGAGAGACACAAGGGCAGTGGGACTAGAGAGAGAGACAGTGAGGGAGTCAATCTGCAATTTGGCTTCTCCCAGCGTCAGGTTTATGTGTGTGTGAAGTGTGCAGTGTGTTTTCCGGGGTTTCCATGCTGTCACAAAGACCCCTGAAAGACCAGCTTATTTACTCAGCAGTAAAACCTGAAAGGGAAAATACCCTGCGGTAGAATGGGAGCTCAGTGGAATTAGATTTAGGGCTACCTCCGGCTCTCTGTTCTATTTGTGCCATGAGGGAAAACCTAATTTGTCTGTTGTTCATGTTGAGCTATGTTCAGTATAGTACACAAAACATTTTCAGAATACAGTAGTTTTTAATTAAAGAAAGAGGTATTACATTGCTCTCAGTTATTGGTTACATATTGGCTGGTGCAGAGACAAGATATTAATTTAGCATAAATGAGCTATTGTGCAGTTACATTTCTTTGCTGTTGCTATATTGCATTGCATAAGCATCTGCTTTACTGTACAAGATGAGCTTTCACAGATATGTGCTTTTGTTTGAATATTTGCTGTCAATAAAATTCATTTTCTAAGATATGTGGGAGAAAACCAGAATCTCAAAGAGAAAACAAAATGCTATATCAAAGAGAAAAACTCTATGCTACACATTACCATCAGACTTTGCATACATAGAGGTGAAGCTGATGAAGCATATAGCTTGTGCATATCCATCCACATAGCAAATGTACAGTACAGCATATGTCTCTTACCACAACTGTAAATGTTATGAACATATTCTTCAAGAGGCAGACATTCATAAACCCCCTCCTTGTGGAGAGTATTGTTTTGTTTCATTCAAGTGTGTACTTCAAGAATTTGCATGCAGTGAGAGTTGGTGTCTGTTAGCAGCTAAAAGTTCTAAGTTTTAAAGCAGTTACATTCAAAGGTGGAAGTTCAAACCAGCAGCACCTTTGTACATCATATACGTGTGGCAAATGGAAAACTTGTAAACCTCATATTTTTTGCATTTTTGGGTGACTTTGTATTAAAACAGCTATGGAATACGGATAAAAGATGTTGTCATATATCAAATTACACTTACAAGTATGTTATTATTTTGATGACAACAAAAATCAATGAAACTTTAGCACCTTCCAATGCAAAATACATACCTACTGTTAATTCCTCATCATGTATCATACATGTATTTTGTATTAGGCTGTGCTTGTTAGATGTTAGATTATGTGAGGTAAAACACAAGTTCTGATTATGTTTTGTATAAAATGACACGTGGTGCGCAAACGTCATGTTGCTTCTGTGTTCCAACCAAGTTTAATGAAGTAATGGGAGAGATGGAATCCTCCTCTGGTTTGGTTCAACCAAAGACCTGTGTTAAAGAGCCTGACAGCTGCTCATTCAACCCAACCACCAGTGTGCTCTTAAGTCAGTGTCTTGCTCCTTGTCCCTGAGCAATTGTGACAAGTAGCTTGGACTCAATAAGAAGAAAGAGACATTCCAAGGCACTTGATTCTTTTCAATTACTTAGGTGAAAAACACAAGAATTAATAATGTTCTTTTGCTAACAGCATTTTTTCCAGGGTACAAAAGCACTAAACTTCATGATGTGATACTGTACTAAATTGCTACTTATCGAGTTTTCAAACAGATACTTATTTTGGTATGACAAAGTTACACTTGTGCATGTTGAGGATTTTTGTGATAATAGATGAAAGGTGTGCTGGTATATTACCAGATTGTAATTACATGCTGTATGGAGTTGGAGTTGGAGAATAATAAATTACATATATTCAATCAGGAAGACAAACTGAAAAAAATATGCTAAACACAGAAGACAAGTCACTAACCTGAAAAGGCAAGACACGTTTGAGCTACGCTAAACTGAGACTATCACAGCACAGACAACACATCAGGAACAAAAAGTGAAAGTTGCTTTCATAATCATTCATATTCATGATACATTCATTGCAATGTATCAGAAAATTATAACAGAATCCATATTGTACCTGACAAAATCATCCACAACTAAAACAAAGGTATTACCAGCCTATGCGGTGATTGAATGTACATGTACATCATTGTTTTACAAACAGGCAACAACAACTCAGTGGTCTCTGGGAATCTCCGGTTGCCACTGGTTGCCATGAAGCTGTAAAATGCCCTGTAAAACCTCCAACCAGACTTTGTAGCAGAAGAGGTACTGTTCCTGGAATGAAAGAGACAAAGGGTATGTCTAGCTTTTTTCAGTTTTAAAGCTTGAATCTTGAACTTTAACCCCTCTGTTGGCACTGACCTTTGTCTGAATCATCCCATGCCGCTGAAGTCTCATCCTCTTCACTATGTCACTCACATTAATCTGAAAACAACAGAAAGTTGTGAGATGCAACTACAATATGTGTGTGAGCTAGTCTATAATAAAACCTAATAATAATAATAATTATTATAATATAATTATATCTAGAGACTGTACAGTATGTGTCATCCAACTTTGTCATTGTAGTCTTAAACCCAGAAGTGAGCCATTGATTCCAGCATCTCATTTCCAATTCCTTTTCTAATAGACTAAAATTTACACAAAAAATGAGGTCTGTGGTACTGTTAATAAGTCTGCCAAGGTTTCACATTTTCTTCTACAAGAATATTTCCTCCTGATAATACCGTAACCATTGTTTTTTGGTGTTATTTTAAAATTCATTTTGTAGGTCTAAGTACTTTGTGAGGGGATTTGTGGGGGCTATCTCTTTGGACAAAATGTAATCTCAGCAACACTGATCCAAATGTGTTTGGGGACAAATGGTCACAGCCGCAAGGTATGTGTGTCAAATGAGGAAATCACGAGAAAAAATGTATAAATGGCCACATGGTGGCGAACCAACAAATAGACAATTTACCAATGGCATTGAAAACATATTCTTGGTCAAGGTAAATTAAACAATAATGAATAAAAATGACAAAGAGGTTTCTACATACAGGCAAATCATTCTCAATGAGGCTGAGGATGATGTCAGAGCAGATGAGGACCCCTGTTCGTCCGATGCCAGCGCTGCAGTGCACAGTGACTGGCCCCTTGTGATGCACTGCCCTCAGGTAGCGGATGAAGCGAACCAGTTGCTCTGAGCTGTGTGGCACACCATGGTCAGGCCAGTGTGTGAACTTCAGATGATGGACAAAATGAATGTCACCGGTCTGAAATAACAAATTAAAAAATATTCCTTCAACTGCAGTTTTTGAGATTTGAGAAAATAATAGAGTCTATGTTATTCTATAGGCAGATGCACATTCCTCATGACTCACCTCAGTCTCCACCATTCGGATGACCTTAATGTGGAAGCACTCCAGGTACTGCAGGTTATCCAGGTGAAGTTTGTACATGCCGGTGTCCAGGGGCACGCCCAGCTTCTCTGGCCAGTACTTGTGACATTTCACTCTTCCCCTTTCTACTTCCTGGGTCATCATGGCAATCACATCAGATTTGTTTTCCCAGATCATCTGCCAGAAGGCTGCCACTGTGGCGAGCAGAGGGCCCTGGCAGCAGATGTAGAAGAACTCTTCAGTGCCAACCTGCAAGCGGATGTAGCTGGCATTGATGTAGTCCTGGTTATCTCCAATGACTACACGGGTTTTGTCATCTATCAGAAGAAAAGGTATGGAGTTGTAAAGGTGTTAAAAAGAAACGTAAAACAGGAGAGCAGACATTTGAATCCTATAGAACACATCTTGTGTTAAAAAGAATGTTGTGTGGTCACGACAGGGAGCGAGATAATTAAGTCATGGCCACAAATTACTGTAAGGCATGGCCACACAATGGTAATACAGTGTGGAGACGTGGAAGTGGGATCCTCTCTGCACCTGATTCTGGTGCTGGTTTTCAGGTGATCTTCCAGTCTATTAATGAAATCAATGAGCTCCTCTGGTTTAGAGGACATACAACAAGCAAGCCCATGTGTTTTGATCTTACGTTTAAGGTGGTGTAAGCTAAGAACATACAAAGTGACTCCTGAACTGGTAACCCGACTCCACAAGCTCCCGTACCACCAGACCTCTGCCGGTTCTGGAGCCTGTGGAGTAAGGGTAGAGGTTTTGGTTCAGGAGCCACTGCCAATAATATAACCATGATTGCATGATACAGTATATGAATTTATCTATATCTGTGTATGTTATTCCTAGTTTAAAATACATGGAAATAGCTTCATTATGTGGCCACCGATTATCTTTCTTAACACAGGACGTCTCTTCTCTTTTTACGTAGGATCTAAACACCATGCATGTGATTGACCATGTACAGATGTGGCTTAAGGTTTTGGTACAGTTCCAATTTTCACACAATTTTCTCTGAAATTAGTTGATTGAAAAAAACAAGGAAAATTTCAAAATAGATACAAGCTGACCTCCAAGATCAAGGTACAACAATTTCTGGTGACATCATCTGTCCATCACCATTGAAGAAGACCCAGGAAGATCCCACTTTTGAAAGAGAAATGTAAAAAAGTCTGACTGGAGTGTGCTAAATTGCATGTTGACAAACCATAAGGAGAATGTTCTTTCAACAGATGAAACAAAATTAGAGTTTTTTGGTAAGTCACATCAGCTCTATGATCACAGAAGGAAAAAAATGAAGCTTTCCGAGAAAAGAACACCATCCCTACTGTGAAACAAGGAGGAGCCTCCGTTATGTTATGGAGTTGCTTTGCTTCTGGCACAGGGTGTCTTGAATCTGTGCAGGCCACAATGAAATCAGAAAATTATCAAGGTATTCTGGAGCGAAACATAATGCCCAGTGTCAGAAAGCTCTGTCTGAGTTGCAGGTCATGGCTTTTCCAACAGGATAATGACCCTAAGAGTGGAACAAACCAGTTGAGAAGTGTAAAAGTCTCATTTACATCTACAGAAAGAGCTCGATTGCAGTGATTGTCTCAAAATGGTGCTGCAAAATATTAGGTTATGGGTCCCAATAGTTTTGTCCAGGTCATTTTCATTTGTTTTATTACTTAAAATAATATATTACATCTAAAATCAAAAGCAAAGTATTAGGTCCATTAAATATGGAATAAAGAATGGTGGAGGCCAATGACTTTTGTCTGTTTCAACTTATTCCAAAGAGGATTGTGGATTTTTTGGGGGTCCAAGCACAAAGTGCTGGGAACCCTCTTAAAATTGCTCAGATTATTACTACGATTATTTTGATTATTTTTTCTGCTAAAAGTATCAGGAGCTCAGAAACCGTAAAAGCTACAGCAACCAAACCAACCAAATAAGAATCAAAATCTCTATACTCTCACTCTCTCTCCACTCAGGCAAATTACACTGCTTGACCTGATGGTGGTGGTGTAATAACCCTTTTTGGCCTATAACTTTGAACTGTAAGTCACAGATTCAAAACAATTTATTCACTGGATTCCTCAGGTCAAGATGCATGTATTGATTTTTTCTTTTTCTTTTAACCAAAGCAGTGTTTTCGCTACTCCTACAATTTTGCTTCAATTGTCATAAAATTTTGCATGTAGAATGTCTGGACCAATCCTGAACACAGTGCTTTCTTTGGTTTTTGATATTCATTGTCATTTTCCATGTTCACCAGACCCACGTTGTTCATTTGTCAAATGTTGCACTTGCTTGGACCCAACTAATTTTTTTATTGGAATGGTACCAAAACTTTAAACCACATCTGTATTTACCTGTGACCATGTGTCAGTGCATGCTTGGCTGTGTTTATTCATCAACTGCTAATTGTATTAAACATGTGATCCTCCAACCCTGCTGGATCCACCTGAATATCAATCATTACAAATATATGTTTTATAACCAAGTCTTGTTTAAATTCACCGAATATCATTTTGAATTCTAGTGGAGATCCCAAAGTTTCCAAAGGTACCACATATATCAGGCTGCATTCTGAGGAAATGTGTATAAAGATATACTGAATACATTTAAAACACCTCCGATTGATGTAATGATGCAGTAATGAAAGCCTGACATCTTGGACTTAAATGTTTGACCCAATATAAGCACAACATATTTGAATAAAATGATGGAACACATAGAGAATATATACAAGGCTATCATAAAGTTTTTAAATATACATACAATGCTAATTAAATGGAAAGTAAAGGTTCCAAAAACCCACACCAGAATCACCTCCAAAACAGGCATTACTAGATATTGAGATTGTAGAGATTACTACATATCTAGAAGTCTGAAAAATCCATTCATGTCTTAATAAACACAGCAAACAATGTTGCCTTGTTATTCTGCCAAATTTATGTAAACTAACTGTTCAATAAATAAAGTCAAGCAAACAGGTCTGAAGTCTGCAGTCAGTCTTATTAAATGAGCACTGTGAGGAAGGTTGGATGAACGAATGAAGGAAGGTTTTCTGGGTTACACCTCTGCCTCCTGCTTCTGAGCTCAAGAAAGAGCACAGACTAGAAATGTTGCATTCTAAATAAAATAGTTCAAATGGACAAGCAATGGATAGTTTTCCTGATAAAGGGCTGTATTGTGAACCATTTGCACAAATACAAATAGTGAGAAGAAATATTGGTATTCCACTGGGGGTTCTTCATCACATTCATTCATCATACCTCTGACCCCCTCCACCCTAACACGCACAACTCTTAAGCCTGCAAAAGAAAATGCTTGTGTATGGGAGTTTGTGTGTATACATGTGCACAAGTGTGTGTTTGTGTGTGTATGTTTTCAAACTGCAAATTAATGTGTTGTCCTGCAAGAAAATCAATTTCTTTCAAACCCCCACGCACCAGTTTTTAGTCTTTTCAGCTATTTGTTTTACATCTGCACATTCACTGTTTAGTCTAAGCTGCTCTCATCAACCCCTTTTCCAGCAGTACATTCCAATCAAAACCAAAATCAGACCATTGTGCATTACCTGCCCAGCACCAACTAGTTCAATTAGTTGTGTATCTAACAGCTAAAACCTCCAGAAGAACTCCAGTAGCTCATGGAGATCTAATCAGAGCTAAAAGGCAAATGAACAATGGCTGTCGGTAGGTGGACATGACTGCAGTGAGTTGCTCTTACTCCATGTCTGCAGAATGTGTAAGAGGGGAATTGCTTGCAAAGACATTATCCATAACAATTTTACAATGAGATAATATGCCAAGACTTGTTTTGGAGTTCATTTGGCCCCTAATGAGCAAAATAAATATATTTTTAAGATTCAGCCTGCAGAAAGTTAAATTTGTTTGTCACCATGTTTACAAGTACACTACACCATAGTTTTTTGGGGTGTTTTGTTTTTGTATATACTACAAAGTAAGACTGTCAGCAGGGCAGAATTTATACGATTCAGTGGTTTGCTGAATACACATGATGTAATCAGAGTATAAGGAGAGTCCACCAGGTGAGGAAAGGCATTATGTTTACATAATTAAGTAATTGCATCATCTAGGTCTGATACTTGGAGTCAGTTTACACTGATTTATTTCTGCCTAATTATGGTGTTTACATGATGTTTCAGTTATTGCCTTAATCAGGGCATAATCAAAATTTTCATGTACAAAGTACTTGTAAACGTACTGACTAATGTGAATAAGACTTACAGGGTAAAATATCTCTGTAACGGTTCTTGTTTCTGTTCTCAAGGGCTTTTCCCACCAGGCAGTTGTCAGAAGGCTTCAGATGCTCCAGGGCCTAAGTGAACAACAAAAACAAAAGCATGATAACACAAAAACACAGACTTTGAATCACTTAGGTTAGCCGATACATCACAGTATATATCAGTGTTTTGTTAAACTTCAGTGCTCTACTTTTTCCCCTTGGGGTACTTGAGCAGCTTACATGGGGTAAGAGAAAACTATGAAAACAGTTTATTTATAAAATAAATAAATTGAGAAAATATATGTCATTTCATAAGCCATTTGCTAAAATGGTCCATCTGTGACGGAACTTGTTTCTCCTGGCATGTGCCAGCAGTTACACTACTCTGTGAAGCAGTCGTGTTCACACTCATGTTATGCTGTTAACACAGTTAAAAAAACAGCAGGCAGACTAGCTATCTCCCAAATGTGGATAAAAGGCTCAAACGTCCAGTTAGTGTCACTCCAGATTCATTTAGTGGAGCCCAGTAACAAAAAGAAAAAGCAGATCAAGACAAAATACAGACAGTTTAGTGAAAAATATATTTTGTATAGATTTACTAGATCACCTTGAGCTCTACCTGAACCACAGTGTTTTCTTTGCTGCAAAATCCAAACAAATAGTTAATTGTAGCCAGATTATCTATGGCAGTACCGGAGCACCAAAACCCTGGAGCTCTTGATAAGACGGACAACTTTTCAAGTGAAAATTGTCTGAATTCAAATCAAGCCAGATTCCACCGAAGAAAGTAACAATTTTGTCAAGCAAAGTGTGTTATGCTGTGTCACTGCTCATGGCAAAGTCAAAAAGCCACATTCTATCACAGAGAATCACATTCTCCATGCAGCCATAGATTTGGCTGAAACTATGACTGACGAGAAAGCAGCCAATGCACTGAAGACAGTTCTAGTATGGAATAACAGTCTCCTGTCAGATCAATGATGTCTCTTAATATTGTGTGGGAGATAAAAATGAAGTGAGCAGGCCAGTTCGCTTTACAGTTCGATGAAACAACAGATGTTACTGGGGAGGCTGAGGATAGTGGGGATCCTAAATTCATTAAAAGATTTGGAAGAATCATCAAGATTTGGCACTTATTTTCACACAGCAACACCGCTCAAGGGGTACACAAGACAAAAACTACTGCTTTAATGTTTCTAAAATATTATTTTCTCTGTGTATTTGGGAATGTGTGGATGCTAGTAGCCCCTGTATAGTACCCATCATCCCAAATTTATAAAAAAAAAAAGGTAAATAGCACACTCATTAATCAATAGGTACATTTAATCAATGACATTTTACCATAATGAAGGTTACTGATAGCTTAGTGTCCATATTCACTATTTTCCTTATTACACACACATACCATGAACTCTTTTACCAGTTCCTGCTGATCCAATTGATGTTGCAGAATCTGGATGAGGGCTTTGACTCTGGAGCCTGAATACTGGCTGGTCTTAGAAGGACTAATGAGAGCTAAGGTGGCCAACTCCTCCTCTGAAACTATGGGTGGGCCTGAAAAGTAATGGACATGGAGGTGGATGTAAAAAAAAAAGTAGCCTGTATAAGCAGTGTAGATCCAATTTTCACTCTGAAACATTGGGACTAGATACCTGCTGCGGGCGAGGTTAGTTCCTGCTCGGTGGTGTCAAAGACATCATCTTCTTCTTCAGAGCTCCAGCCATCTGATTGAGTGTTCCCAGTGTCCTTGCAGGTTTGGTCCAACAGTGTGGTCATAGTTTGTTTCCTGGGGGAGTCAGGGGTGAAACCAGACCATTTTTACTCTTCGGTAGGGAGAGTTGGAAATCATGCAAGGCTGAACATCGTTTCCCTGCGACCTTTCCTCCTAAAATGCAGTATAGACAAGAGGCTAAAGGATCTATGCACTTCTGTCATACTACATAGGATATTGCACTATACATCCCGTAACTGTTACACTATTTTTGTCTAAAAGGTGTGTTAATCACAGCCCAATGGCAAAATAAATGTATTCAAGGCTAGTGTTTATTTATTGCTCTTTGCTGCCACCTTGTGGTAAAACATATAACACTTTAGGAGGGCAAAACACAAGAGGAAGGAGGGCAAGAAAAGAGGGGAAATGACTGACAAAGTAAAAGGAGAGTAGTTTAATAATCTACCTGTCAGAAGCTCCATGCAACATGTCAGTGACATTGAGGGATGGGCAGCAAGCTTGGTGAGAGGGGGTGCTGTTACAGCTCTCCTAGTCAACAGAAAAGATGCCCAATGAGCCAACAGGTAGGAACTACGAGACAGCAGATGTTTGTTCAGAAGCTAAGGAAGGCTATAATTCAAAGTTAATGTGTACATATGATATGGATGTCACCTGTTTAACTGTATCCTTGTCTGTTACAACAGTCATTTGCTGAGAGGGATGAGGTGCTGAGGTAAGGATGACACTTTCTTCATTAACCACAGGGTCTGATGCTGCCTCTAGATTGACAAGATCAATGTGATATCTCAGTGCTCTTATTCTTCTACAGATGTGTAATAATAGGCAGAGGTGGAAAGTAAGTAAGTAACTTCACTTAAGTAATGTAATGAAGTTAGAATTTGAAGTTATGATACTTCAAATTTCACTTCACATATTACTTCATTTTTTTTCATTTTGAAAGACCCTCTTCTTCTACTCAACTGCAAGACAATATTTATCACCTATCAGATTCAGATTTCTTTCTTTCTTTCTTTCTTTCTTTCTTTCTTTCTTTCTTTCTTTCTTTCTTTCTTTCTTTCTTTCTTTCTTTCTTTCTTTCTTTCTTTCTTTCTTTCTTTCTTTCTTTCTTTCTTTCTTTCTTTCTTTCTTTCTTTCTCTCTTTCTTTCTTTCTTTCTTGGGAGATATGGAAGAAAAGATTTTCCTGAAAAAGTTGAACTGCAAAGTTGAACTTTGAGTACCTGGGTATTATTTAGTGCTGATTTACATTACATTATTTTGTTTACTTTACTGCTTGTTAAATTGTGATCAGAACTTTTGATGTATGATGTATTTTTCCAATGTGTTATTGGTAGTTTTCTTAGTATTACTTGAGTACT